>JAPMLY010001989.1:0-69732 GCA_026401115.1 Tetraselmis chui
CGTTGATTCCGCCTGCTCGATTAACCTCACTGCGTTCCGAGATGACTTCGTGAAATTCACGCCCCCCTCCGCTCCCTCTCGCGTGGGCGGTGTCGGCGTTGACGTTAAGGGCAGTGGCTCAGTGCGGATTTCTGTCAGACTTGCCTCTGGCCAGCTCATTCACCGCAATGTCTATGCACTCTACACCCCTGACCTATCATCTCGCTCCGCACAGCGTATCGGCAGACTACTTAGTGTCAGCTGGATGCAAGCTCACAGCGGCTGTGAATTCATATTCCCCTCCAACTCTGACACTGGTTTGCTTTTGGTACCCACAGGAATGGGTGTGCTAGAACCGTCCGGAAACGGTCTCTACCTCCTTCCCCACCAGCCAAACCTCCCTTCCAGCCCATCCGCACCGGCGGCACTTGACCCCTCCCCTCAGGTTGCCCTTACTGCCCAGTGTGATCCCGTCCTATGGCACCGTCGATATGGCCACCTCAACATGCAAAGCCTTCAGGCCCAGCATACTCACGGTGTCCCGACTAGCCCTGTGTTAACTAGCGCTGTAACCAAAGTTTTTTTGCGACTCTTGCTTACTTCAAAAAGCCACAGCTGCACCACGCAACACAGCCGCCTGCGCGAAGCCATCCCACCCCCTCCTCAACCTGTCCGCTGACCTATGGGGCCCGGTCAATGTCCCCTCCCCACATGGCCTCCGTTACTGCTTGCTCATCATCGACCACCACACCAACTACATGTGGGTGCGGTTCCTTAAGTCTAAAGACGACGCATGTTCGGAATTGGAAACCATCCTCTTGGACATCAAACACCTGCATGCCCGCCATCACTCCCAGACGGGCGCGTTCGCACCGGTCCTCAAGTTTGACTCAGACTCTGTGTTTGAAGCTGCTGTCACTCGCCGAATGTGCGCACACCTCGGCGTCGGGGTGCAGTTCTCTGCCCCATACGCCCACCACATGCTCGGCAAGGCCGAACGTCCCTGGCGCACCATCCGGGACAATGCATCGGCGATGCTCCACAACATGGCCGTTCCCAACTCCATGTGGTCGTGCGCTGTCAGCACTGTGTGTCCCTTCGCAACCGCACGTACAGTCGCTCGGTCGGACCTACTGGGGGCGTCCCCCTCACACTCCTTACGTCGTCGGTGCCCAACGCCTCCAAGTTCCGCGTCTTCGGCTGCGCCGTTTTCGCCAAGGTCCCCGACAAAAAACGTCGGAAACTCAGTGAAAAAGCATTTCGCGGCGTCATGGTGGGCTATCCCCCTGACGCACCCGGGTATCGTGTCTACAATCCGGAAACGCGTCGTATCACCACCTCCGTACATGTTGTCTTTCAGGAAGACACCCCAGGCTTCGACACTCAACCCTCCGTCGACTCAACCATCACCGACTCTTCGGACGACGTACCCGCAGACTCATCCATGTCCCACCCCATTGACCTCACAGTACCCAGCGACCCCTACCCCCCCCGGCAGCCTCTCGCCACACAGTGCTGACAGCGCACGACCACATGGAGTTGGGAACGGCCATGTTGTGGAGCATCGCCGATGCATTGTCCCGGATGGTGCGCCAGGGACGTTCGGCCTTGCCGAGCATGTGGTGGGCGTATGGGGCAGAGAACTGCACCCCGACGCCGAGGTGTGCGCACATTCGGCCGAGTTGACAGCAGCTTCAAACACAGAGTCTGAGTCAAACTTGAGGACCGGTGCGAACGCGCCCGTCTGGGAGTGATGGCGGGCATGCAGGTGTTTGATGTCCAAGAGGATGGTTTCCAATTCCGAACATGCGTCGTCTTTAGACTTAAGGAACCGCACCCACATGTAGTTGGTGTGGTGGTCGATGATGAGCAAGCAGTAACGGAGGCCATGTGGGGAGGGGACATTGACCGGGCCCCATAGGTCAGCGGACAGGTTGAGGAGGGGGTGGGATGGCTTCGCGCAGGCGGCTGTGTTGCGTGGTGCAGCTGTGGCTTTTTGAAGTAAGCAAGAGTCGCAAAAAAACTTTGGTTACAGCGCTAGTTAACACAGGGCTAGTCGGGACACCGTGAGTATGCTGGGCCTGAAGGCTTTGCATGTTGAGGTGGCCATATCGACGGTGCCATAGGACGGGATCACACTGGGCAGTAAGGGCAACCTGAGGTGAGGGGTCAAGTGCCGCGGGGCGGATGGGCTGGAAGGGAGGGCCTGGCTGGTGGGGAAGGAGGTAGAGACCGTTTCCGGACGGTTCTAGCATACCCATGCCTGTGGGTACCAAAAGCTAACCAGTGTCAGAGTTGGAGGGGAATATGAATTCACAACCGCTGTGAGTTTGCATCCAGCTGACACTAAGGAGTCGGCCGATACGCTGTGCTGAACGAGATGACATGTCAGGGGTGTAGAGTGCATACACAGTGCGGTGAATTAGCTGGCCAGAGGCAAGTCTGACAGAAAGTCGCACTGAGCCACTGCCCTTAACGTCAACGCCGACACCGCCCACGCGAGAGGGAGCGGATGGGGGCGTGAATTTCACGAAGTCATCTCGGAACGCAGTGAGGTTAATCGAGCAGGCGGAATCAACGACCCAAAACTTTGACAGATTACGACCCGGGGCGAGGGAAGAGGAGAATGCCACAGAGCTGAATGGGACACTCACCTCGTCGTCAGCGTCGTCATCAACGCAGTCCGCGAAGGTGGGTATGCAATCGGTGTCATCGGCGGGGGCGTCGTCGGCAGGGACGTCGCTCAGCAGCGCAGCGTGAGCAGAGGGGGTGCCGTCGGCGGCGCCGTACTTCTGGACTGTCAGCCTACGCTTGGCAAGATTCCACTTAAGAATAGCGTCATCAGTGGCATTGCACGCGGACATGAGATGGTGGAGGCTGCCACAAACGCCACATTTGTTGGGTCGATGGCCGCGAGGGTTACGGTGTGGTGGGCCTCGACCGCTGTGCGAGCCGCGGCCCGCAGCGACGAACGCGGAGATGGGAGGAGGTGATATGTCCGGAGCGGTTGCGTCCGGAGCAGGGTGGTCTTAGGCGTAGTGTTGCGCTTGTTCGTCGAGCCAGACGCCGGAGTCGCGGATGGCCAGCTGAGGAATGAGGTATGCGGCCTTGATGGAGAGGAAATTAAGGAAGGTCCTCTTCCATTGCTTAAAGTCCGTGGTCGGGCACATGACGGGGACCGACATCTTCATGGACCGGTTGAGGGCGTCCTTGTCGAAGCCGGGGGCTTCGTGTGCCGCCCGGTTGATGACCACCGGGTCGATAGTGGGGCGACGACGGCCCCGGGGGTTGGGGTCGCCATGTTGGAGTGGGGGAGAGTGCCGGCCATGGAAGGGAGGAGGTGGGCCACCGGGAAAGGGAGAGCGGCCGGCCATGGGGCGCGGCGGGCCGTACGAGTGCGGGTGGTCACGGTAGGGGGGGATGAGATGAGAGGGCGCCTCCGTGATATTGGGGCCGGGGTGGTGAAGGGCATACCCGGCGTGGGGGAAGGGGGGAGGTGGTGGGAGGTGATCAACCCGGAGGGCGTGACGCGAGGGGTCGTAGTGCGCCTCGGCACGCGCGGGCTCGCGGGGCGCATCGTGGCGGCGCTGTGCGACTGTGGGGTCGCTAACAGGGGCTGCAGCAGGAAAGAGTGTTTCTGCGTCCGGGGTTACGAAACCAGGCTGGGTATGGTCACTCAGGTGGAGGGTGTGACCGTCGTGGCTGTGCCGGACGGGTTCGAGTGGGGCATGGTGGCGGCGCTGAGCTACATGAGCACCCGCAGCAGCGACAGCACCCTCGGCCGACTGCGAGTCGAAACGAGCAGTTAAGCTCGCCACTTAGGCAACGAGCAGCGCGAGAGTATCGGGGGGGTGATCGAGGGTGCTCTGGTGAGAGCGTGACTCAGGGGAATCAGCAGGTGAATCAGGCGGGTTTTTCTGCTCCATTTCGACAGAGGGAAAAAAAGAAAGAGCTGAAGGAAAAAACAGGCAGCGGTAAAAACCGCTAGCCGGACTCGTGCCTAACAGCGGTATGCTAAGAGACGGCCTGATGCCCGCCGACCCCTCGGCCTGTAGCCCCGGGGTGTCTCAGAGCACCTTTTCTGTATCGGGATGCGAATGATTTGATGGGTTTGTTACCGAAGTTACCTTCCATCAGCCTATGTTGTGGCGTTCCATGAAGGAGAGGAGGAGTTGTAGCGCGCTGCTGTGGCGGTCATGTCCAAGGCCAGACATGGTGGGATATTTACCGGCCAGGTGGCCATTGATGGTAAATTGACCGCACATTGCGCTGCGCAGGGTGGGGTTGTGGGTGAAGAGGCGGGTGTTGAATACGCCCCACATGAATTCTTGCTTGTGGGTGAAATGCTGATGAGTGTTGTGTGTTTTTTGTGGAAGGTGAAGTCGGCCCCGTCCTCCGCGGCGTGTTTGGTGGTTTGTGAGAGGTGTGTGTGTGTGTGTGTGTGTGTGTGTGTGTGTGTGCTTGGTGCTGTATGTGTGAGCGTCTGTTTTGAGGTTGGTGTATATGTAGGGTATGGGTTCCCTTAGGGTTTGTGGTGTGAGTGTGTATAGCCAGGTCCAGTGGCCTATCGACACGTTTGAACCTCTGGTGTATATTGTATCGGGTGGGTGTCCGTCCGCGGCTTGGTTAGCGAGGTCACCAGAATTTTGATGCGTGTGTCCGAGGCGGGGTGAGTGGCGGCCGCTCCAAGGGGGGGGGGGGGGGGGGGCTCCCTTCTTCGAGCCGTTTGTGTATACGAAGTCCTGTCAATTCCAAGCAAGTTCTCCTCTGTTAGGGGAGTATGTTGACAGAGGAGAACTTGCGACACATATGTCTGTTAGTGTCGTGCGTTCCGAGAGGGGTTAGGTGATGGGGTGAGTGGGGTGAGGGGGGAGATGGTAGATGACTGCGGATTGTGGTGAGTAAGTGTCGAAGATGGGCGGGGGTGGGATGGTGATGGTGGGGTTGGGAAGGTGTGCATTGCGCATTGACTCGAGCGTGTTGTGGAGGGCGGTCATGGCTATGTGTGAGGGTAAGGCGGAAAGTGCGAGGGGGTTGGCGACGAGGTAGATGTCGACCATCCAGCGTGTGTCGAATGGGGTGTGGGTGGGGTTTCATGTGTGTTGGTCGGAGGGTAGGATGGTGTTTGCGTCGTTATCAAGGGTGTAGAGGTGGTGGGTGCATGGAGAGTTGATGCATTTGGAATGTCGATAATGTGTGTGTTCCCAATGGGGAAGTATAAGGATGGTGGCGCTGGGTGAGTGTGAGGCTGTGGAGTGGGCGCTAGTGATTGCATGTTCCATGGCGCGACGCATGCATTCGTGGTCGTATTCCGGATTGGCGATGTTAGTGCCGTGCCATGTGTGAGGTGCGTTGCTGCCGCTGGATGAGAAGACTATGTCTTCGGGGTAGAGTGAGTGGTAACTGTGAGAGTGTAGGGACATGTTGAGGGGGTCTAATTAGAGTTCCGTCTGGATGTGGAATGTGTAAATGTGTTGCGGAATGCTGTGAGTAGGTCCTCTCTAGTGGCCCATCTGTTGCGCGCGGTGCTGGCGGGTGTGGGTGAGTGGATTTCTGAGCGGGAGCCTACGCGAGTGATGAGGTGGTAGACCTCTTCTTCGAGCGAGCGGTGAGTGAGGTCGGGGCGGAAGAGTTGCAAAAGGTGTCGGATGCGGGGGCCGGAGAGGGTTGTGCCTGCGCGGCCGTCGGGGGTGCAGAGGATGGTAGTGGCATGGAGGATGGGGTGGGTGTGTATGGTGAATGTGCCGGTGGGGAGCATGTCGAGGTCTGGGTTGATGGGGTCGTGGTTGATGTGATTAGGGATTGCGTCCATGGGGTGGGTCATGGGTCGGGTAGGATGGGTGTTGTGGAGGGGACGAATCCGTAGTTGAATGCGGTGAGGGCGGTGGGGCCGGAGGGGGTCTCACTGATGGTGTCATGGAATTGTAGGCAAGGGGCCTACTGGACCTCGTGTAGGCGGGTGAGGTCGTGCTATTGGCCGCGTTTGCACCAATCGCATTGCCACTTGAAGGGTCCCTGAGCGGGGCGGCAGTGGGAATGGACGGCAAAGTGCGAGCACGTGCAGCATGTGGAGGTGGGGTCTGTGTGGAGGGTGTCATAGCAAATAGAGCAGAGGGTGGGGGAGGGGGGGAAAGACATACCGAGGTGGGGGTGGAGGAGATGAGGCGGAAGCCGTCGTCGGTTGGGAGCTGGATATCCCATTCCGTGAGGTGTTCCGGGGCCCATTCCACCATGTATTGTGTTTGCGTGTATTCGGTGTGCTTGTGTTTGGAAATAATGCGTGTCACGTCGCATGGAGGGTAGTGGTGGTCTGAGGGTGAGAGGCATTCCGCCTCAATGTGTGTGGTGGGGGCCAAGAGAGGGGGGTTCTGGGGCGAGGTTGTCGGATGCCGGATGAGAGGATGGTGGGGGAGCGGGGAAGGTGGGGGTGAGGAGAGGAATCCAAGAGAGGTGGATGGTGGGGGGGGGGTGCTTGTTTGGTGCTGAGGTGTGTGGTGGGCATGCGGTTGTGAATAGTGTCAAGGGGTTCGGTGAGGACTGCGCGAGGAGGCGGATAGGGATTGAGAGTGAGAGAAATCGGAGGGAGGCGAGGAGGGTGTTGTCTTGATGGGTGAAGTGGGCGCGGAGAGTGGAGGCGATGGGTTTGGTGAGGGAGGGTGGAGGGATGTGGTGGAACATGGTGCCTGCGTCGCGTTGGGCCCGTACAAGGCATCGGAGTGTGGGTTGGGAGGTGATCCGTGATATGATGGATTCTGTGGGCCAGTGGGTGTATGTGGTTGAAATGGTGCGAATGTGTGTTCTTGCCATGTGGCCTTTGTATCCGGGGGTGTTCATGACTTTGTGGAGGTGGCATATTGTGAGTTGTGCGGCGTGAGCTTTGAGGGAGGGGAGGCCGTAGTCGAGGTCGGAGGTGGGGCGTTGGAGGGATGTGCGGGGGAGGTTGCGTACCGAGGAGACGGCGGAGCGGAGTGCTCGGCAGATTTGGCCGTCGAGGATGTCAAGTTGAGAGTCGCTGAAGAGGCCGACCTGGAGGGTGAAGTGCTTGCCGATGAGGAGGCCGCGGATGACGCGTACTCTGCGGGATTGTGTTAGTAGGGAGGTAGAAAGGGTATTTTTGAGGGATGTGGTAGTGCGCTTTGCATCCTGCCAGTGCTTGGTGAGTCCTGCCAGGGTGGTGTTGAGTTCGAAGCCGAGGACTCGGTACGTGTCCTTGGTAAATCCTGCCAGGACTTGGTAAATCCTGCCAGTGCCTGGTGGATCCTGCCAGGGTGGTGTTGAATTCGACGCCGAGGACTCGGTACGTGTCCGAGGGGCCGATGGATGGGATGGGGGAGGAGCGTGAGTCGATGGTGATGAATTGCTTTTGTAGGCGGGATGCAAGGAGGGTGCGGTTGGCGAGGGAGAGGGCGTCGGCTGCGCGCCAGAAGGCGCCAATAATGCAGCATTTTCGGACGTTGACAGTCATACATGTGTAGGCGCTGAAGAGGGAGAGTTTTTGGAACTGGATGGTCATGTGGGGGGTGGAGCCCATTGCGAAGCTGAGGCCATCGGCGAAGCCGTGGCCGGGATAGGTAGCCGTGGATTCCGTGGGGTCATCGTTAGTGGTGGGGGCGCCCGGGCGGTATCCCAAGCTGCCGACTGTGAGCCATCGGAGGAATGGCTCGAGAAAGAGGGTGAAGAAGAAGGGGGAAAGGGTGTCTCCGTAAAGGGTGCCACGGTTGATGTCGACGGAGGGGATGGAGCCGTATGGGGTGATATAGTCGGTGGTGGATGCACCGTAGAATTGTTCGGATGTGTCTACAAAGGCGGAAGGGATACCTAGTTGGCGCATGTGTGTTGAACATGATGCGGTCGTCTGCGGCTTTCAAGCCGCCTTTGAAGTCCGCGTACATGACGTAGATGTCTTTGTTGTAAATTTTGGCATCTTCCATCATGGTGATGATGGAGGAGAGGGCGTCGTGGATGTTGCGCTGGTGGCGGAATCCATCATGTTGGTCGCTTAGGATGCCGTGGGTTTCTGCATATTTCGAGCATGCATCTTCGATTTGTGCGGTCCAAAGTTTGAGGAGATTGTTCATGAGGGCAATTGGGCGGTAGTTGTCGAGGAGGGTCGGGTCACCTTTTTTATGTAGTAGGCAGGTGGTGATGTGGCACCATTCTTGAGGGGTATAGGCTTTGTTGGCGAGGAGGGAAGGGAGGGAGAAGATGGCGGAGCGGGTCGCCAGGGGTAGGAATTTTATGATTTCGGTAGGGATACCGTTTGGGCCGGGGGCATTGCCCGTGCCGAGTGAGTTAATCGTTTTATCGAATGTATCGCGGGTTATCATGTCGGCGAGTGTGAGGGTAGAGTCCCCGCGGGGCTCGGTGACGAATTGGTTGGGGTTGTCCGGGTGCTCTTACGGGGGGATGGGGAGTTCGGGTGGAATAATGGCGCGGGTGAGTCCGGTGTCGAAATGTGAGTGGACTGCCGCGAGAACATCGGTGGGGGAGGTTACAGTTGTTTTGTCGGGTCAAGTGATTTTATGGAGGGTCGAGGTTGCACGGCTGTGGGGGAGGAGGCCACTTTTAATTCTTAAGAGGCGGTGGGAGGATTTGGGGTTAGCGTCATAGGCGCTATTGGCGCGGGATTTGATTTTAAAGACATACATCGTCGAGGTATAGACGGTAACGAACAAGTACGTAGTCATTTTTGAAAGGCGAGCTTTCGAGCAATGAGGTGACAGACGATGTGCAGCGGCGTAAGCTTCACCAAAATTGCAGCCGCTATTCATGCAGGAATGGAAAACGGTGGAAGTTGGTGGGGAAGTATGGCGCGCTGAAGCTGGAAGTACCCCCGCGAGAGGCACGCGAGGACATCGTAAGGCGCATGCACCATTAAATTGGACATTTGAGCTGGGACCGTACGTATAGCATGGTGACGAGGCCGAATTTCTAGCCGGGAATGCACGCGCATATCAGTGTATTTCTGCGGCCTTGCCGTGACTCTGTGAGTGTGATCGTGTGAAAGCCATATTTTCCATGGAGCACGATAGGCTGAAGCCTATGCCGTTGTTGAGGCTATTTTAGCGGTTCGGGATGGACTCGGCCGACCCATTGCGGGCGAGCGCTGAGGGTTACACGTTTGTGTTAGTAATCGTGGAGCATTTCAGCAAGTGGATTGGCCTTGTACCGGGGAAAAGTGAATTCGGTAGAAACGGCCAAGGCGTTCACTAAGCGTGCAATATCATGGTATGCAGCGTATGTGGAGGTGGTGACCGACAATAACCACAAATACAAAGGACAGTTTTCTGCATTGCTGTGGCAGCATGGGATGGAGGAGGCGAAGATACCGCCGGGTCAGCCTAGCACCAATGGGATGAACGAGTGCATTGTGCGCGTACTCAAAGAGGCGCTCAGAAAATTTATTATGAGTATGGGCAGTTTCTGGTGGAATGAGTAGCCGCCGGTAATTGAATTTGGATGCCGCATGACGCAGCAGGAAAGCACGGGGTTCAGCCCGTACTTCTTGTTGTATGTGCGGACAGCCCCTCACAAGTGTGGGCTATGGTTGCGGAGCCGGTTGACGTGGAGGACCAGCATGCCATGTTGGAATTAATTTCCCAACACGCGGACAACATTAGAGCGGCAGTGCCAAAGAGGGTTGAAAATGTATTGGCAGCTCATCGGAGGGACGTCATTCGGTATCGCAATGTTCGACGTGGAGATGTGCGGTCTAGCACACGCCGCTATCGAATTGGGGCGTGTGTTTACTGCGCGCAACCACCGCTCAACACGTTAGACGTCAGGTGATGCTCACAATTATGCGGGTGCAAAAGGTCTACCCGACGGGCTGGCTGGACTTAGTGGGGACAAATGACAAGGTAAGCACGCACCCTTCACATCAGTGTGCACCATATATTTGTCCTACTTAATTCCTGCTTAGCGCGGAGTTTTACGAGTTGTACACGCATAGCATCGGATCTACTCAGATTCGTGGGTTCGAACCCTACTTTTCGTAGCCGGATTCACTCCATGCCCCTCAGATGGTATGGAGTGCAAGTCGTGCGGCAATGCGAGTCACAACGTGCACATGGTGGTGTGTGATAAGTGTGGTGGAATTTTGCACACACCATGCGTGCATGGGGGAGCGACGCAGCTGGATCCAAACGACGAATGGTTGTGCACAGAGTGTCAATTGTTAGCGCGTGAGCATCACAAAAAAATCTTGAAGTCGGCAATGAAACGAAATGTACCGATTGCCAACCGGCTATTGTCTCTCGGCCCTCTCGACGATGCCATCTCAGGAACTTTCAAGTTATGGCCCGACCGCTGAACGCCAGAATCCAACCTCTCGAAGTGTGTTTGGGATGTTTACTCCCTCCCTGGGGATATGCTTAGCGGGTGGTAGGTGGTGTCAAGGGTGGGATAGCTGCACGAGGGTGGGCGTGAGGTGATGTGGGCTGTTTTGTGGGAGTTGTTGGGGTATATGATAAGGATATGTTGCAGCCAGTGAACCGTGTGTATATGGAGTTGAATGAGTATTCGAGTGATTTAGAGCGTACTTTTGATAAGACTTTATCCGGGGGGTTGGTGCGGAGAGTGAGCGGTGAGGTGAGGCTGGCAAGCGTGGATTAGTGAGGGGTGCCAGTACGACTCATGACGATGGGGAGGATGTCAATATCATTACCTTGCCAGTGTACGCGGAGTGCGTTTGCGAGGGGGAGTACTTATTGCGAATAAGTTGCGCAATTGAGAGGTTGTGGTCGGTGCATTATCCATTCCCCTATCTGAATTTTTCAATTAAGGAGCAGCGGGGGCGAGCGTTCGACTGGCCAACGAATATAGCTTCTAAGAGGCGGATAAAGTCCGGTTTGTGGGCGGAGGGGCGGAGGGCGGAGGGGATGAGGTTCTTAGGGAGGATAGCGGGACATGATGTGAGGGAGCCGGGAGAAGAGTCTTCGTCGGCATCTACCATGCGGGTGGACATATCAACAAGGAGTGGATGATATGTTTGTTTGGGCGCTGTGTGGATAGGGGGGGGGAGCCGAAGTGTTTTAAAGGCTTGGTACCAAAGTCGGCGGTGATGGTATCCCATATGTCGCCGTTGTCTCATTCCAGTAAGTAGAGGAAGAGTTGGAGGGCGCAATTATTGTGGCGGTCTTGTCGGAGGTCCGACATCGAGGGGTTGCTAGTATTGCTAGTGAATTGACTACACATGGGGCAGCATAGTGAGGGGTTGCACGTGAGGAGGCGGGGTGCTATGACCCCCTACATCAACTCTTGTTAACGTGTGAATTGGATGTTCGTGAGTTGGGTGCGTTTGCTGTGGTATAAGAAGTCGGCGCCATCGGCTGCGGCGGTGGCGAGGAGGGCGCCGTGTTTGGTGGTGTGGGAGAGTGGTGTGGGAGTGTGTTTGATCCTCTATTTGTCGACGTCGGATTGAGGTTGGCGCAAAGGTAGGGTGTGGGATTGCCTTTAGGCTGGGGTGTGAGTATGTTTGGCCATGCCCATGTGCCGATAGACAGTTTCTGAACATGAAGTGTAGGTGGTGTCGGATGGGTGACCATCAACTACCTGATTGGCGAGTGCGTCGGCGAGGTCGTAACCGAGAGAGCGGTTGTATGCTCTGATTTTGCCAAGGTGGGCACGGATGCTCGAAATGCAGCGGAGACCGAGTTTAATCGTAATGGATGCAAGTGTGTCGCGGTGGATGTGGTGTCTATAGGCGGTGTGACAATGCATGTATCCTTAAATTGCAATAATTACGGCATCATGATTACGAAGTGCGGTGAGAGTTGGCACATTCTCGATGCCAACTATCGTCACGGTGTTTGGTAGGGGGGGGAGGATGGGGAGAGAGCCGTCATAGTATCCATATATCCTAGTCTACTATTTTTTTCTTGTCATGCAGCAATTATCGCCGGAGCGTGGACTGCGTTTAGCGTAGAGGTCAATGTAATTTATTGACCCAGCAATATGGCACTGTATGTACCAATGCAATCAGTAATCTGGCGCACACGCGAATCGCGAGACGCGTAAGTATATCAGTTAAGTATCTCACTCTAGTAAACATTACTGTTTGTAGTTGTTGAAAACTGAATAATAGTTAGAGGCAGAACATTGCGGATATTTGTTGAGCGTGTGGTTTCACTCAGCCGCGTGCCACTTTTATCGGGCGTTGCGAGGGCGCTTCTCCGCGTTTTGTTGCTTTGCCGTTTGCTGAAACTCCAGTGCGACAGCATGTACGCAGCACCCCCGTGTGCGCTCGTGGAGTGTCAGTTTGACACGAGGTTTGTCACGTTCGCTTGTAATTGAAGTCGTCTTGCCAATGCAACTTTGGTTGCCTCAAACAGAGGAGTGAAGGCTTCATGCGGTACGTTTGCCTTTCTGCATGCACGCAAGTGTGCAGTTGCAAGTAGGTGGCGTGAGCTAAGCAATGATAGCACAGCAAGCATCTGCGCGTTTCGCTTGATACTTCGTATCATTGGCGGGCACACAACCCCGCATTCACGAGGCGCGACGCGAAGTCGGGTTTTGTTTTCGTTAATTGATTACACTCAGTTAAGCTAGCACCGTAGCCCAAGCTTGCCCGACTATTGTATAAACTAGGATTAGAACCTTCATAATAGCACTATGTCCCAGTCTACTCAATTTTGTTATTTTCCAGCGACAACGACATGTTCGACAATGTATGTCGTACCACACTCCTCCACGAAAATCCGGACAAGATTTCGCACCTTCGCAAGTGAAAAACATAACCATGCGTCGATTTTCTTGACAAATCTCCTTAAATCCTGGGCAATGCTCTGGTGCCCAAGATGAAATGCGCCGACAACTACGGGGGGGGGGGGGGGGGGGCGAATTGAAGCCCTGCCGGTCTTGTGTACTTTGGGTTATCGCGCCCGCACCCGTGCGGCACGCGCTTTCAAATTGTTGCCGTGCTGGTTAGACGAAAAGAGTAACGGGCGCACAACGCCGCAATATGAATGCTTATTTATGCGGCGGTCGCGCAAATACAATGTATATGCGACGGAGGGAGTAAGTGTTGGGCAGGCCGCTATGGGGGAAACGCACGAAATCGCGCGTGCAGACTTACCACCGATATGCGCACAGCCCAAGGGCAAGCTGCTTTCGGCCACAATATTCAAACGATCACAACTTACTCAAACATGGTCAAAACTATTTCAAAAACGTACCGATAGACGCGTGTTCTCAATGCGCGTCGAAGGAACCTACTCTGAGGTTCAAACACCAACAAACACATCTTCCGTGACTTATTTTGATTTCCGCATTGTTCCGGAAAAGCTGAGCCTCAGTGCCAAGGAACACCCGTCGATGTCGGCTCACGGCAAAAGGCGACTTGTGTAGGGTTTGTTGATATATGGTTATCATTTTTTCATTCCTACTGATTTCCGAGCCTAATTCTCGACGTGTGTCACGCGTGGGGCGGGTGTGGCTGGCACAAGCACATACCAAAGCATTCCAAGCACCGCGTCAGCGTGATGCGTCCCTAACGGCAAAGTTGGACCTCGCCCCTCACCAAAGCCAATCGCCTTCGCATGTTTACAACGTGCAGTTTTTATGCAAACATGCGCCATGTGCGCTTTTACTCGCTTGCTTTACATAAACATCACCCGCGCTTGCGGCGTGAACTTCCGTGCTCTATTCACACACCCGGAGACCTCAAAACTTGGCGAAATGTAGCGAGAACTCGTCAAAACTTTGTTCTCCGCAGCCGAGACCGCCAACCGCGCCAGCGCGCTGTTTTTTCCTCTTGTCGACCTTATTATTGCTCACGTCGGCTGCCGCCGTTTCCCAGTTTGCTACCTTCTCCATGTGTACTCGCAAGGCGTTGGCGCCTCGTCCACGAAGCCGAACGACCTGGCATCGCTCATAAGGCCGCGGAGGAGTGTAAAGCACCCGTGAGGGTTGTCGAGAAGTGGTGCCGGCGCGCTAAAGCTACCGGGACAGTGGACGACACGCCTAGGGCGGGCAGGCCCCGAGCGCCCTTGGCGTATCGAGAAGCCACCCTCCTTCTGAAAGTGGGTGTAAAGCGCGGCGATCAGTGCCCCCAACTTGCCAAGATGCTGCAGCAGAGGCTAGGAGTGACTGTGAGTGCTGAGACGATCCGCCGGTACATGAACAAGGTCTTAGCGCGAAAGATGAGGCCGAGGAAGCGTGTTTCACTAACAATCAAGCACATGCGCGCACGGCTATGCTTTGCCAAACAATGGGTACGGAAGTCATGGCACAATGTGGTTGTGACAGACAGCAAGTACTTTTGGCTGTCCAATAAGGAGCCGGGGAACAAGGAGTGGGTGCTTTTCGAGGATGAACCGCCAGCCAAGGTATTAGAGCAAAACTGTTTCAAAGTGCACGCGTATGGTGGTGTTAGCAAGTATGGCAGGACATTGAAATTTGAAATTTGAAATTGTTTACAACAATACCAGTAAAAACCGGCTGCTGTCTCTGGGCCCCCCCTTTTGCTATGCTCAACCTGTAGTTGGACTTATAAGCGTGAGGTAGACCGTGAACCACTAATCCCAACCTCTCCAATGGCAGTAACGATACCGTCTAAAACATACCCGTATCCAGGTATTTATAATTTTTTGATCTATACGTATTTTTTTGGATACAGTATGAAGAGTAAAATGTCGCTAGTCTCCACGTTACGCGGCATGCTCCAGCCGCTGCGGGGTCGCTGATCAGCAAGGCTGTCCAGCTGGAGCTGGTCGAGGCGAACCTGCCTGACCTCGGCTCCCGTGCGACTCCGGTCGTGCCGGAGCTTGGGGGGAAAGGCAGGTGAAAAACCCCCCTCGCGTAGGTCGTCGTCGGTCCCGCCCCGATCCGTGCTCCACCCCGCCCGAGGTATTAGCCGCTCCTCTCGACGCAGCTCGCCACCTAGCCGAGTCTTCTCTCCTCCTTCGGGGGCTGAGAAGAGAGAATAACTAGGCTGCAGACGGTGTCCGGCTGGCTCTCCTGCCCCCGAGCCAGATTTTCTCCTGTCCCCTGTCCTTTTCCCGTCTGTTTCCAACACCTATCTGATCGCGCTGTGGCCGTCCGTACCCTCCCCCGGTGGTTTACGTTGTTAGGGGGTCGCCTTTACGAGCAGTGTGCCGTTACGATAACCCTAGGCACACTGCATGAGGCAGCCTATCGATAACCGGGTACCGACTAGGGAAGGGGTTGGAAGAACACAGGGATCGAGTCGCCGGTCCTCAAAAGATGGTGGGTACGGGAATTTTTCCAAAAACCCCCCGTACCGGGCTTTTCCGGCGGCGGGCGATCCTAAGGACCGCCGCCGCTAGACCGTGCCGCTCCTCCGGCTGCGACCAGCCTCCGTCCTGCGTAGCATCAGGCCTCGCCCCCAGGGGAGACTTAAGACTCTCACATGGCTGGCGACTGCTAGCGAGCGCTGTCCCAAGCGCTGCTTCCTAGCTGTCCGCCGCCAGCTCCAACACCCTCGTCCCTCCGCTGATCCGTCCGTACCCCATTTCGCCAAAAAATATTTCGCAAACGCCGCCCCCGCCCCATCGTCGGGAGAGTATCTGCGAGTATTTAGTCGCGAAAAAAGACATATCGGACAGGCCGAGCGGGAGATCCCTGTGCCGGTGTACGGATATTATGTTTTCCAAAACCCTCCGTACAGGGCTTCCCGACAGCTGCTGATCCCGCGGATCGCAGCTGCCGGTACCTCGTTCAGCCCCCTACCGTGCCAGGCCTGGCACGGCTATGGGGTTACCAGCGCCCACCGCGTGGAGGTAGAGGTAGGTGCCGACGGGCCTGCGAGCGCACCCCTCTCCGGGGCCGCCGCCGCTGCGCCGCCGGCGGGCGCCATGGCAGGACACCTTTGTTTGTGACAGTGGGGAGCACCGGCGTTGAGGCAAAGAGCAAGGGCGTAAAGGGTGAGGTGTATCTCACCTTGCTGCAGGAGCACTTGATACCCGCGTGTGAGGCTTTGATGGCAAAAAGGCCCTCGGCCGAGGCGCGACATCAATGGATTTTTCAGCAAGATAACGCTAAAGCTCATGCTTACAAGAAGGTTAGGAATTGGCTTTCGTCTCAATCCGGCTTTCAAGTGATGCAATGGCCTGTCAAAAGCCCTGACCTTAGTTTGATTGAAAATATGTGGGGTTTTGTGTAGAGTAGGTTACAAAAAAGATTTGACTTGTCCCCACGCAATTTTTAGGCGGCTATACAACACGAGTGGGAAACAATTCCTCACTCTGCCCATTGCGCCGTGTTCAACTCCATCCCCAAACGGCTGAGGGAGTGCATAGCAAACGATGGAGGAACAACTCAATATTAGGGTAAATTTAGGGTTTCGGATAGGTTGGTATGCAAATCAACACAATTTTGATAATTCGAGTTTCATCCAACACTCCGCCACAAAAGTCCGGACATGCATCATGTTAAGCATAAGCTAGTCAAGAACACGCCCCCCTCTCACCACGTCAAGCACGACGATACCCGAGTACCACCCAATTGTGGGAGAGCCGAGAAGCAAGCAGTAAGCCGCCATCCGGGGTGGCTAGACCTCAGCTTGAAGCGGGTGTTGTCGGTGGAGTTTGTCGAGTTAAGCCCATGAACTCCCGGGAAATTGTCTGAATTAAACACGTCATTCTGAGCGCCACGATTGGGCATTGCTCAAGCGCTCATACCAAGCTGCATACTTCTCCGTGTTCCACATAACCGTATTTTTGGGGGCTTTTTGGAGGGTGTTTGGAGGCGTGGGTGCCGTGTTCAATGCGCGAGGCTTGGTTTGCGGGAGTGTGAATAGAGCACGGACGTTCACGCCGCTGGCACGGGTGATTTTTGGAAAGCAAGCGAGCAAAAACGCACATGACGCAGGTTTGGATAAACATTGCACGCTGTAAACATGCGATGGCGATTGGCTTAGGGGAGGGGCGAGGTCCAACTTGGGTGTTAAGGACGCATAACGTTGACGGTGGTGTTTGGAATGCTTGGGTACGTGCTTGTGCCAACCACATCCGCCCCACGCGTGGCACGCGTCGGGAATAAGGCTCGCAGGTCAATAGAAATGAAGAATTGGTGAACATATATCGACAAACCCCGCACAAATTGTCTCAGGAGGTGAGCCGACTTCGATGGGTGTTGCTTGGCACTGCGGCTTAGCTTTGCCGGAGTAATTCGTAAATTAAAATAATGCATAACAACTCGGTTTTTGGATGTGTGAGCTCCGGAGTAGGTGCGTTCGATGAGCATTGAAAATACACGTCCAACGGTATCTGTTATAAAAAGTTTAGACCATATATGAGTAAGTTAGGATCGCTTGACCATTGTGGCCGAAAGCGGCTTGCCCTTGGGTTGTGCGCATATCGGTGGTAAGTCTACATACGCGATTTCTTGTGCTTCCCCCACAGCGGCCTGCCCAACACCTCCTCCCTCCGTCGCCTATGCATTATATTTGCGCGACCGTCGCATCAGCGTTCATATTGCGGCGTTGTGCGCCCGTTACTCTTTGCGTCTAACCTGCACGGCGACTGTTTGAAAGAGCGTGCCGCACGGGTGCGGGCGCGATAACTCCAAGTACACAAGCCCGGCAGTGTTCGAACTCGCCCCTCGCAGTTGTCGGCGCATTCCATTTTGCGCGCAAAAGCAGTGCATGGGATTTCAGGATATTTGTCAATAAAATCGACGCATGTTTCCATTTTCTACTTGCGAAGGTGCGAAATCTTGTCCGGACTTTTGTGGAGGAGTGTACATTTTTTTATCAAAACTTCTTGTAAGTATTTTGAAAACCATGGTACAAAAATTCCTCACTTATTCCATATCCAGTTCTTCTTACTCGTAATCCAGAATTTCCGGGTACCCCTATCGTTGGCATTTGATAATGCTTAGTTTAACATCTCATCTTTCGCGGATGGTGGCTAAGTTCATCTAAGAACCGGCCTTAAACTGGCCTTAAATTGATAATGCTTAGTTCATTCTTATTTTTCGGTGTTAATACGCCTACAACGCGAGTACCAATAGGTTGCTACAATCACAATCAACATTGATGCTAACTAACCAAACAATACATGTAGCAGCATTGTCTTTCGTATCGCTGTACAATACAAGCGAAAGATGCACATGCACTCGGCAGACATTGAAACCGCGTTTCTCAACGCAAATCTCCAAGAGGAGATTTACATGCGCCAACCGAGAGGGGCAAAGGATGGAACACCTCGAGTCGTGCACTCGTGCACCTCCTCAAGAGCATCTATGGGCTGAAGGCGCCCGCCGGCGGCGCAGCGGCGGCGGCCCCGGAGGGGGGTGCGCTCGCAGGCCCGTCGGCATCCCCTCACCTCCCCGTGGTGGGCGCTGGAAACCCCGTAGCCGTGCCAGGCCTGGCACGGTAGGGGGCTAAGAGGGCCGACAGCTCGATCCGCGGGATCAGCAGCTGTCGGGAAAGCCCTGTACAGAGGGCTTTTGAATAAAATAATTTCTGTGCGATACCGGCGCCAAGATCTCCCGCTCGGCCCGTCCGATATGTTTTTTCGCGTACAGATACTACTAAGGACAGTCCTACCTCGAGGGGGTGGGACCTGTACTTCAGAAGCGTTTGATTGCGAGGAGGGTACGGCCGGATCTGCGGTGGGGGGTGGGTGTTGGAGCTGGTGGTGGCCAGCCGGGAAGTAGCGCCAGGAAAGGGCGCTCGCTAGCCGCCGACCAGCCATGTACCGGTCGACACTTCTCAGGGGGGGAAGCAAGACCTGGAGCAGGCCGGTGGCCGGTCGCAGGCGGAGGAGCGGCTATGTGAGGCGGCGGGGATCCTCAGGATCAGCCGCCGCCGGAAAGCCCTGTACGGAGGGCTTTTTTGGAAAATTAAAACAATGTCCGTACCCGGCGTCGAGCTAGTTGGGGAGCAGCACCAGGGTAGGGCGCTCACTAGCGAGCCGCCACGCCGACAGGATACATCTCCCGAGGGGGGAGGAGTAGGCTTGGGCGGCAAGGAGGCCTGTCGCGAAGGACGGAGCGACAAGATCTGGCGACGACGACCCTCCGGGTCGGCGCCGCCGGAAAACCCGGCACGGAGGGTTTTGACTAATTTCCGTGCACCCGCGGCCCGACGGATCCGGCTACGGCGACCTGACCCCCCCCCCCCCCCCCCCCCCCCCTCCTCGATACCCACTACCGGATAGACGAGACCCTTGCGGGGGGGCCCGGGTGAGCGCGGAGGCCCCAACCTCAACAAAGTCTGCTAGGTGGACGCGCATCAGAGGGGGGGAGGGTACGGACGCAGGCCGGACTACCTGACAGGTACCCGGGTACCAGACAGCGAAAAAACCGGGGAAATGAGCGGGGAAAATTCAGGTGCGGAGGCAGGAGCGCCCATTTTTTCTATGTCTATGTGTCTCGGTCCCCCCCACCTGCCCTGGAGGTGACGGGGGACCTCGACAAGGAGGACCGTCGCGTCGGCGGATGCGGCGGCGACCTTGGCGGGGCTTACGGGATGGGACGGCGGGATCGTCGAGCGACCGCGCGAGGAGGGGTTTTTTGCCAGCCTTTCCCCTCCTATCTTCGGCAAGACCGAAGTCACGCGGGAGCTAGATTAGGCTGGCCCGTCGTCCCTCCCGAACGCCGACCGGCCTCGGCCGGTCGGCACCCCGGTTCGGTGGGAGCGGGCCGAGCATCGTGAAGGTCGAGCAGCAGTTTAGTTTTGCATTTCTCGACAAGTGGATTTATTTTTAGATCTGTTTTTCTTGATTACAAAATTATTACGCTGTTACTGCTTAGGCGGGGGGACTGTGGCAATTACTGCGGTTGCTTACAGTTTTTTTAACTCCCGAGGAACGTCGACACACAGTGAAGCTAGGTGTGTCGATAGGTGTACTTGGTCGAAGAGACCCGGGCTAAACTCGCTTATAAGTCCTGTATGGCTTGGTAGAGAGGCCCGAGAGACAGCAGTCGGTCCAGTTTGCCGGCACATGTTGTAAACAATTTCCTTTTTTTTTATGGGCTGAAACAAGCCTCGCGTGAATGGTGCAAGCTCTTCCACAAAACTCTCTCCTCACTCCGACTCAAGCGAGCGACGTCGGACACAAGCCTCTACACGACGAACTACCCATTGCATGGGATGTGCAATGTGTTGGTGTATGTGGACGACATTCACATTGTCTCGGACTCATTCAAGTGGACTGAATCGGCCAAGCGGGCCAATGGGGACCAATTCCGCATGACGGACTTTGGTGAGGCCAAGTTCATCCTCGGGATGGACTGCATTGTCTGCAACAGATAATCAGGGACCATAAGCCTCTCCCAGGAAAAGTACACGAAGGAGATCCTCGAGAAGTACGGCATGCTAGACAATACGCCCTCGAAGGTGCCCATGACACCTACACACTATCGAGATGGAGAAGTTGCATCCGATCCGGACAAGGTGGCCTTGACGCCATCGGAACACGAGACCTTCCGTGCTATCCCCGGATCCGTGAACTTGATGTGCATGTGTGCGAGGCCTGATATTGCATTTGCGATCAGCGTCATAAGCATGCGTCAGACCGTTCCGACGAAGTCGCACATGAAGCAACTCAAGCGTTTGCTGCGCTATCTCAACGGCGGGACGAGACCCATGGGCGTCACCTATGGCCGACCATCACAAGACTATGCGGACGATATCATAGTGTTCTCAGACTTAGACTGGGCAGTTGACACAACCATCATGCGATCGCAGTCTCGAGAGGTGGTCATGCTTAACGGAGGAACATTCGGCTGGACATCCAAGCAACAAAAGGTGGTGGCCTTGTCCACCACAGAGACAGAGTACATCGTTGTCAGTCGCGCAAGATAAAGCGCGGTACTGTTAATCCATGTACACACGGAATGGCATGAAGGGGGATAGAACCGCCGCTTCCCGGAACGGAGGTGTACGCTTTATCCAAGTACCGCCAAAAGTCGGTACCCGATAGGAACATATTGTGTATATGAACCCATCGCATCGCATCGCGACTGAGCGGCGAACACCTATAACGAACACCTATAGGTGGAGGGCCAAGACTCCCCCGGAGTCTAGCGTACACATGTGTCCATTAGAAGTCCTACGGAGGGATATGTAAACACTCCCCCTTAATGGACAAACTCCGGCCGGTGCCCTAGTAAACCCCACGTAAACGCGGAGGGCCCATAACCTGTTAATCCATGTACACACGGAATGGCATGAAGGGGGATAGAACCGCCGCTTCCCGGAACGGAGGTGTACGCTTTATCCAAGTACCGCCAAAAGTCGGTACCCGATAGGAACATATTGTGTATATGAACCCATCGCATCGCATCGCGACTAAGCGGCGAACACCTATAGCGAACACCTATAGGTGGAGGGCCAAGACTCCCCCGGAGTCTAGCGTACACATGTGTCCATTAGAAGTCCTACGGAGGGATATGTAAACAGGTACACGTTCGACAACTAATTCAAGATGTCCACCAACGCCAACACGGTGCTACGGCGGTCTATGAGGACAACGAGGGAGCAACCAAGCTTGCTAACATCCCGATGGCCTCGAACAGGACAAAACACATCGACATCAAGCACCACTACATTCGGGAACTTGTGGATACCAAGACAGTCTCGGTCGTATCAATGGGCAGATAAGACATGCTAGTAGATGGCCTAACGAAGGCGCTGCCATAGCCGAAGCACACGATGATCTTTAGGCGCTGCATGGGAGCGGCGCCAAGTGGAGACTAGTTTGCTTGCATTACTGCCAATGATCTAGAGGGGCTAGCTATTATCTTTACATGTACGTTCACACTTGTGAACGTTATTAGTGAATACGTATAATTGACCAAGTACAGATAAGCAAGATACAAGCAACAATGTGTCCTGCTGTTGTTTACTTCTCCTGTAACCATCACACAGCCCTGCTGCACACACACACACCTGTCGACGCACCTAGCGTCTCACGGGCACCTCCGATAAGATACTTGTAATCCAGAATTTCCGGGTACCCCAATCGTTCGCATTTCAGACTGCTTAGTTTATTCTCGTTTTCGGCGTATATACGCATATACACTCATCCCATAAAGTCCGTTACTAGCGGCACGCATTTAATTACCCGCCACGCACAGCCGCGATGGCCATGCAATTCGATTGGGGGGTAGAGTAATGACTTTCGAACAACACACCACGGCGCGTTGTTCACTGACGTGAGCACCTCTATCGGCACGCTCCGATTATTGTGGGCACACACGTTGGATTTGCGGCCGAAATTTTGCAGGCCGAAATTTGTGGATGTGGAGGTTATGCACGCCTCTATGCGTGGCTCGGTGCACGCAATGTCGCGATAAGCCGGGAGAATACTCGACATTGGGCTTTCATCATGTTTGCACAATTGCACGAGTATCCGCCGAGTGTGTTGCGCCCGGCCGCCTATAGAGCGGCAATACCGGGAATGGCATATCGTGTGCACTAGGTTTTCTTGCCAAGTGCCCGAAAATACAGCCAAGGAGCACGGGCTAGGGACCTATTGGGCTTGAGGGACGGTTGACTTGGAGTGTAAGCAACCTAGCGCGCGGATCGCTGGCCTTTCAAGCTTTCGCATCGCCGGGCGTGAAATATGGCGGGGAGCTTTCAAAGTACCCTAGCACGGGCCTTGGTTTGGCATGCGGCAAATGGCACGGCACCATGCCAACATGGGGGATGAAATGGGTGACGCCGTGAATAAACGAAATATAGAGCGCTGATTGTTGAGCGTATTGGCGGAGCGGGTGTGCGGGTACCACATGTCCAAGGGTTGCTAGCCCCGCGCGAATGTGGCAGATTTTGAAACCCTAAAAACTTTAGTTGGCTGTACGAGGGGCTGGATGGCATCGGACGGCGGATTTGACGCGAAAACCGGCCGGTAGGCGTAAACTAAGTTGAAAATATTTACTTGGGGGAAGGGCTTCCATTTGCAACTTAGTTTGCTCGAATCGGACACCGTGCGGCAAAGTTAGGCTTTTTTAAGCCTCCCAAGCTGTGGGTTTCCGGCCCCTATCTCACCCACGTCAAGCATGTTAACGGCACATGCCACCACACCCACGTGCTCCCATGTTTACGGACAGCATGCTGGGATCATAAAAACCGCGTGTTGTGTCGCCGATTTCGGGAGTTTTCACGAGCCAAAGTGTGTAAAATCCGAATTCCGGGGCGCCCGAATCAGGGTATGCCCCGAAATCGGGGTTGACCCGCAAACCCTAATACGTCAGTTCGTAGCCGTGACGGGCCCCATTTGTGCCCCGCTTCCCCCTCTACTTCACCGTCAGCACAAGTTTCGGTCCGCCTTTTCAACGAGCTAAAGTACAGTTAAACCCTAGAAACCCTACATGATAAACACCCGCCCTACGCGAAAGGCCCTATTTCACTAGTAACGGACTTTATGGGAAGAGTGTAGTGCGGCTATATATCGGGTACTTATAGTCTGCTACAATCACAATCAACACTGCTTCTAAAACAGTACTAAGTAAGGTAAAACAGTACTAGCAAGGTAAAACAGTACTACCTGTAGCAGTTATGTCTTTCGTGTTACAGTACGGATACATGTACTGTATTGTTTATAAAGGAAACCTACGGGGGGTGGCTCGTGAAATTGTGGCCGCAAGCAAGACCGTGCTGACTGAGGAGCCGCGGACCGGTCAGATTACGACTACGCTTAGCAGCTACACACACACACGCACATCTGGGTAAGGTCGCACAGCACGCCACGCGACCCAGCCCAAGTCCCAGTCTCTGGGACCCAATCACGCTACGTAAGGGGAGAGAGCTTTCCTTCCTCTTGTAACGAGACCCACCGCAGGTACGCCGTCTCCTCGCTCTTACACACAGCTGAGGGCAAAAGATAATAAGTTTGTGGCAGCGCGAGACGGCAAAACGCCCCGTCCACAGTCTGTCAAGTATCGAAAACGAGGAAGAGGCACCTATCGGGCGGATATGCTTCCACCGACGGTTTTATTTTTCGCTCCCCAAGATCTAGAACGAGTTTTGGGTACTCGAAATGCGCTACATATTGTTACGCGGGAGGCTTTGCGAGTGGGGCTGGTCACGAGCTTGTTCACAGGTCAACGGTCTTAAAGACCTACGTATTTTGTTAGGTTACGATTGACTCGCAGTTAAGTTTGAAGAGCAGCGCTTTCACTACTGACCAGCACAAATCGCTCCCCGCAGGCTGGTGGGAGTTCCAAAAATGACACAAGATGTATTTCGTGAGCTCCGGGAACTCGCCGGCGTCGCGCCGTTGACGGCGGGGCAGATGGCCTGCTTCATAGCGTATGCCGCTTCGCTTTTTCTGTTGGCCGCCACCGAACTCAGCGTCGTGTTACGCGCGGCCAACACTTCCTCTCACGACTCCGAGAAAGAAGCTGAGAAAGAAGAGAGAGAGGCTGTTAAAAGTAAGATAGACGAGGGTGGAGACGGAGACGAGTCGGGGAAGAAACAGGTCGTACGTAGCTTCGCGGAGGAGCTGATGGGCTGTGAACTCTTCAAGTGCTTTCGCCTGGACGTACCTTCGCTGCGCTCAAACCGTGCGTACGTCTGGGCAGCCGCCGAGTTCGGCACCCTCATGATGTGGTTCTTCGTCGCGGACCGTACCGCTCTACTGCCGGAGGGCAGCAAGACCTACAGCCGTGACCTATTTTTCTTCGTGTACAGCCTCCTCGTCATATACTCTTTCACCACCTACACTCGCGTGTGGAAGACGCCGGTGCTGCTGAACCGCTACCAGACGGAGGAGTGGAAGGGTTGGATGCAGGTACTTTTCCTGCTTTATCACTACTTTGAGGCGCGCGAGCTCTACAACGCAATTCGCGTCTTCATCTCCGCCTACGTTTGGATGACTGGCTTTGGCAACTTCCTGTACTACTACAAGAGCAAGGATTTCAGCCTGGGGCGGTTTGCGGAGATGATGTGGCGACTCAACTTTCTCGTCTTTTTCTGCTGCGTACTGCTGAACAACTCGTACATGCTGTACTATATTTGCCCTATGCATACCCTATTCACCGTCTTCGTGTACGCCGCGCTCGCGGTCGCGCCCAAGCTGAACGAGAACCAGTTCACGCTGTTCGGCAAGATTGTGGCCAGTGCGGTTTTCATTTACATCTTTTGGGACATCCAGGGCGTGTTCTACACGGTGTGGAGCCCACTGCAGTGGCTGGTCGGCTACACCGATCCACGACGCCCCGACGGGGACGCAATGCACGAGTGGTTCTTCCGTTCCTCCCTGGACCGCTATATTTGGGTATATGGCATGCTTTGTGGCTTTGCGCATCCTTACCTGCAGGCTTGGATGCTTCGCGTGGATGGTATGTCGATGCCCTCCCGTTTCGCCGTCCGCACCGGTGTCGCCGGCGCAGCGATCACAGTCGGCGCACTATGGTACAATCATGTGTACACTCTGCCGAAATATGACTACAACGCGTTGCATCCCTTTACCTCGTGGATCCCCATCACTGTGTGGTTCTTCCTGCGTAACCTCACGCCGCGTATGCGCACTTTCAGCCTCGGCGTTTTCGGCTGGCTGGGCTGCATCACCCTCGAGACCTATATCGGCCAGTTCCACAACTGGCTGTCGTCGAGTATCCCCGACGGTCAGCCAGTCGGCCTCCTCGTCGCCATTCCAGACTATCCCATGCTCAACTTTATGGTCGTCACTGCCGTCTACATTTTCACCTCGTACCGCCTGTTTCAGATGACCGTTATTCTGAAAACCGCCGCCGTTCCTGGCCGCGACAACTTCAAACTCGCCGTAAACAGCGCCGTTATGATCGGCTGCGGCGGCGCGCTGTGGGCGATGGGCGCCGTCATGCTCAGTCTACTGTGATGCGAGTTGCCGAGTCGTGCCTGGCTACAGGCCGCCGAGGGCAGCAATAGCTGCTCTGAGTACATACACTGTCGAGTTGGCGAGTCGCCGATCGTGTTCGAGGGACTCTCCACCCGAGTTGGGAACGTTGGAGTAACATCGTCTTTTTCAGCGTCATTGATAAAACCTTTAAATAAGAAAGTATCAATTGAGCGATCACCCAATAATAATCCAGGCAGTGGCCCTTCCTCCGCCTGTTACTGGGATCAATTACGCGGGTTGCTTTTTCGCAGAGTTGAACAGTACCATGCCGACCATCAGAACCACGAACCCAACGCCAAAGAAGGGTCCCAGCGGTGCCGGCTGTCCCTGCGAAAAGCATTGGAAGTGAGTTGACCTCAGCAAGCATACCGCAGTGCCGTGCAATTATAACAGGAGGGGGTGGCGGGTGTTACACAGCGTACCAAAAGGGGAAGTGGGAAGGAGAATGCCAGCACGGTGAGTGGGAGGACGCTGGACATGACGAGAGAAGTGTGAACGCTCCTGCACAGATAGAGGTGTCAGTTAGGGTGAAGCACAACATTTGGAAAGATGAGAGTGAATGGGAAGAGGGGAGTGATACACAAAGAGTCAACAAATCGCAGAGTGATCATCACGATGTTCTGCTATTTTTTGCAAATTCCGTTCGAATAGGGGGCAGGGTAGGCCTGGTGCGCACCCTGCCATTCGGAGAACGTAGAGGGCGGAGATGTTGAAGGAAAGGTTAACGACGATGTAGAGGAGGGGCAGGAGAGGAGCGCCGGTGGGGTCGACCCCAACGGTGCCCGGGGGAACCCGCCCCATCAGGCACTGCATCCCCTGTATGAAGTACCCTAACACCAACCGCAGAGGCGACTATCATGGAAGGAAAACACAAAGTAGCCCAGTACTTGTGCACGGAGTGTGTGTGTGTGCGAAGGAACATATCAATATAGCTGAATAGGTAAGGCAAGTATGAGTTTCCAGGTTTCAATGTTTGTACGGAAGGATATGTACCTGTCTAAATCAGTGTCTGTATACATTTGTATGTGTGCGTTTTGTATACATTTGTATGTGTTTTGGCATGTGTTTGTAGAAACGTGTTTGTATGTTTGCATTTGTGCACCTATGTCCGCATGTACTAATGTATTGGTATGTCCGTATACGGCTATTGGTACGTATCAGTATGACTGTGTGAGCATATGTGTGCATGTGCATGTATACAGTATGTCAATGCCTGTGTAAATGTGTTTGTGTGTGAGTGTGCAAATGAAGTATGGATTTATGAGTGAGTACATATGCCCGTCCGTCTGTCTGTTCATATTGATAGATGTATGTATGCATATATATGTATGTATTGGTAAGCGTGGTTGCAATTTTTGTGCGTTCGTCCCTGCTTGCATCTTCGTGTGTGTTTGTGTGTGTGTGTGTGTGTGTGTTTGCGTGCATGCGCGTGTGAACACCTGGAATGTCGCTAAAGGAGAGGCCTTTAAGGTTGGTGAGCACCGGGAGCGAGAGGAACACAAAGATGGCCTGCCACAGCGACCCGCGCGAGTTGACCACAAAGATGTCCAGAGCACCACCAATTCGCTTCTTCGCGTCGCGGAAGATCTTTTCCTGTTAACCAATGCCGCATGATAAACAAAACGCATACGCTCAATACATACTATCAACTCCCGAATCGACGCCCCACCGCCATAAGGACACGGGCCTCAGCAAACCGAACCTTCAGTAGCACATCCAGCGCGATGAAGCTAAAGGTGCCCACGTAAGCAAGAACATCGTAAGGGTGAGCTGCGCCAGCGGGCACGCCTGCGAAAAGTGGTGATGGCAAGAGGTAACAGGGATGCGAGTCAGTCGAGCTATGGGCGATGGATGAGTGTCGGACAAAGCTGAGGCACCTGAGGAGTAGGTAAAAGGAACAGAGGTGGTTGTGGGAGGTACCTCTTGCTGGAATGCCCGCCAACACCACGCCAGCTACCACGATAAGCGCGCTCGCCACCTGCCTGACGCTGTACCTCCTCCCTAGTAGCACAGCCGACAGCCCCAGCTGCCAAATGACTCCCGACTGAGAGAGCAACGGGAGCAGCGCGCCAGGCAGATGGATGGCCAGGTAGGTCTGTGCCACGTTGGTGATGCCCTCCAGTAAGCCCACTGCAACGAAGGGCGCGTGTGGGGTGTCTCGCATTGGCTGCGTCACGATACCGGACCTGTTCACAGCGGTTGGTACCCGCTTCCCGCTGTTTAATGCTCGTCTTCATGAGAATCGAAGTGAGGCAATGCAATGCGGGGAGGGGAGGCGAGGGGAAACCAAGCAGCGCCGTGCCCACCTGACTCGGCTCCGCAGGATGGTATTGTACACGATGACGTAGCCGAAGCATTGGAGTAAGCTCTGATCGGAAATGAATGTCAAAGAAAAACTGAGAGGATGTATTCATGTAAAGTATGGCGACAAGCCAGGAAACCCCAACATACATCATTGTCAACCGTAGTGACAAGCACAGAGATGTACGACCCCCTCATGCGAGTCGGAAGGTACCTAGCATGTGCATGCAAAAGGTAGATAAGGGAGGGGTGGGGGGTAGATGGCATTGCATGTAGAGCTGCGGAACTGACCATTGCGAAGGCGTAGCTACCCATCGGCACTAAGGCTATCTTCAGCAGCAGACGGTTGGCTACGCCTAACGCCACCACCAGCGCAGAGAAAAGCTATTCCTCGGTGGGACAAGGGTGTCAGTTAAGGTGTGGTCAGACAGCAAGAGTGATGAAGAAGGGCGATGTGGGTTAGAGTTGTAGTGGAGCATCTTTAGATGTAAGCGGTCAGCAGGTGTATTTGTGTGAGTCTTTGTGTGTGTGTGTGTGTGTGTGTGTGTGTGTGTGTGTGTGTGTGTGTGTGTGTGTGTGTATGCGTGTGTGTGTGTGTGTGTGTGTGTGTGTGTGTGTGTGGGTGTGGGTGTGTGCGTGTGTGTGTCAGTGTGCGTGTGTCAGTGTGCGTGTCTCCGTGTGTGTGTGTGTGTGTGTGTGTCCATGTGTGTGTGTGTGTGTGTGTGTGTCCGTGTGTGTGTGTGTGTCCGTGTGTGTGTGTCCGTGTGTGTGTGACTGTGTGTGTGTGTGTGCGTGTGTGTGAGTGTGCGCGCGCGTGTGTGTGTGGGTGTGTATGCTTGCGTGGGTTTAATTGTGTGCGTCAGCCTGTGTGTGTGAGTACGTCAGCGTGTGTGCGTGTGTGTCTGCGTGTATGCGTGTGTGTGTGTGCGTGTGTGTGTGTGTGTGTGTGTGTGTGTGTGTGTGTGTGTGTGTGTGTGTGTGTGTGTGTGTGTGTGTGTGTGTGTGTGTGTGTGTGTCTCTGTGCGCGCGCGCAGAGGCGGTCTCACCAGCAGCTTTGATGTCGGAACGGTAGCCTCTTGCGCCGACTGTGCGGCACCGCCCGACGCAGCCTCCGCGAGTACTTTCCGTTTACATCGCACTTCTGAGCCACGGCATGTCCCGGAATAGCCGCTGCTGAAGGCGCATATGGCGGCTTTGTGCGAGCATGACGACAGTATCGAGAAGCTGCGAGTGCTGTTCCGTCTCGCGCGAGTCGGAAGAACTGTCGGCGACGCGTCCCTCGATAAATGCCGGAATACATTTATTTGGACTCGACTTGAAACGCTGGGCAGGGCTGAGCTGCGTAGCTGCGGGGACCCTGTCGTCGGGCGTAGGGCCACGATGGCCATGCTTCGACTGTCGGGTAAGACTGCTGATGCCGCTTCCGCTCAGCCCCGAGCGCAGCAGAGGCCAAATAAGGCAACAATAAGGCGGCAACCCGACCGATTGACGTTGTGTCCAGCGACAAGTACTACAGCAACGCGACCTTTAGGAGCGGCAGGGGCTGCTTTTGAGTACAGATGAAAAGATGGGGAAGATTAGAATGATGCAGCCTGCGTTGCGTCCTGTCTTTTGAGGGCTACTCGGCAGGCGAGTCCGATGCTGGTAATGATGCTGTGCGTGCGGCGTGTAGCCGAGACGATTCCGACGGATATGCGCGAAGCAAAAGCAAAAGCAATATCGGGCGGCCAATAGTGCGATGACGAGGGATGAATATTGCGATGAATGCCTCATCCGTCGCCAGGGGTAATTGTACATGTACCCGTAATTATCGATAGGCCATATATAAACATAAAGTGGTTTACCCAAGGCAACGTTTTGCCAAATAATTCAGTACGCTTACAATTTCGGCCAAAAGACCACCACACGCCTAGCATGCTGGGGGAGGATTGGCGCTAATTATGGGTTGGGTGGGTGGGTTACGCGAGCCAGATGGGCGAGCGCAAAGCAGAGAGTGCCAATGTTTGGGGGTTGCACCGGCTTAAGGGTTGCCGCTAGGTAGCGTTGTTGGAGGCAAGGGTTGGGGCGTTGCGCGAGGCGTTTCACGAGTCATCGAGGATTACCTCGAGGTCTAGGTAAGACGCACCGCTTTTACAGTAACGCTTAACCGCTAGGGTGTGAGTTCTGTCACATATGTAGGTAAGTTTGCAAACCTCTAAATTTAGTTAATTTACCCAAGGGCACGTTTTGCCATTAATGTATAAAGCCAAAGGCGTGTGCGACCTACGTTAGTGCACCGGCCGGGCGGGCTGAGAAACCTCGCCAGCGGAAGTCAACGCATGGGGGGGCGATGCGACGAGGCATAACCGCGGCGCCCGCACGTGGGCTGTGCGATGTTGATGTAGTTTGAGTCGTTCTTGGTAGTGAGGCGCTCGGTCGGGACGGGGTCGAGCGTGTCTGGGCCGGTGTGCGGCCCTTTGATCCCGTACCGGCGAATGTGACTGTTGTTCGCTGGTTGGCCATGTGAGTAGCGGGTGAGTGCCACTGATCGGCTGTCGGCGGAAAGTTTGGAAGGCGCGATTGGCTAAAGGTTGGTCGACGACTAGCGAGCGTCCTTTCTTGGCGCTGCTTCCCGGTTGTCCGCCGCCATATCCGACACCCGCGTCCCACCGCTGACCCGACCGTACCCTCCTCGCCACCACACGCTCCCGAAATACATGCTCCAAACCCCCAAGGAGGACGGTATCCAATAGTATCTAGCCACGAAAAAACATATCGGGCGGCCCGAGCGGGGGATCTTGGCGCCGGTAGCGTACATAGTTTTTTTTAATTCAAAAGCCCTTCGAACATGGCTTTTCCGACAACTGCTAATCACGTGGATCGTAGTGCCGCCCCCCTTAGCCCCCTACCGTGCCAAGCATGGCACAGCTACGGGGTTATTAAGCGCCCACCACGGGGAGGTGAGGGGATGCCGACGGGCATGCAAGCGCACCCCTCTCTCGGGCAGCCACCGTTGCGCCGCCGGCGGGCGCCAACTTTCGTGAAAAATGGTCGTTGTACATGGCCTAGGTGGTCGGCCGCAAGAGTCCCTATCCGCGCAATGGCGTGACAATGAGCTACCCGCGACAAAATGCTACCAAAAGCAAGCGGCCGAACTTTAGGAGCCTTACCTCGAAGGCGAGTGGCGTCACGGTCGACACCCGACTCTTTGTGAAGGTTCCACCCGGTCGCACTCCCCAGAAAGTCTGCCGCTGCATCGGGTAAGCTTCTAGGCGACTAGCTGTTCACCCACTTCCGCCAAGCCATAGCCTTAAGTCCCGGATATGTTCCAATCGCCAGTCATCAACATGAGGGTGTGACAAGCAATGTGCGTCTATGAGAACAATGTGCATAGAGTCCCCTCACATTTCAAGGCTATCACGTTCATCATGGTAGGTGAGGGGACGGCGCGCTAGGGGGGAAGGGGGTCATGGTGGTCACAATCGGGTTGGGGTGATCCATAAGAGCAGCCAACGCAGTGTCGGCGTCTTCCACCATCCCAAAGTCGACCCCGTCCAATGCCATACGGGCCCGTCGCGATTGGCCGACTTCCACTTGCTCGCGCACTCGGCGGAAGGCAGCATGGCGTCGAAGGTCATATTCGGATATGTGATTAGGTTGCAATTGTTGATCATATTGAGAAAGCCGGGCCCGACGACGGCGGGAACCCCCCCCCCCCCCCCCCCCCCCCCCCCCCACACCGCCTCCGACCACTAGAGCGTCTCGACATAGAGAACCCCGGGCATGCACGAACAAGCTCACGTGACTTCATCCCGAATATTACTTAGGAGAGTGTCAATGCATGTGAGTCCGTCATCTTCGGACTCAGAGAACCAAAGACGGACTCGACGTTGGACAAGGGAGCGCACGCGGGCACCACCCGTAGCCGGAAACGGACGGAGGAGGAGGCCACCAACAAGATGAACTGCTAGAATTGCTCCGGTGGCACGAGAGTCCGTTGAGAGCAGGGAGATTGCATATTGAAGAGTGTCTTGCATGGCAGATCTGAGGTCATTTCTCGCTGTCGTACAGACTCCCCGGGCTGCAATGACATGTCGGAACCGCAAGAGGAAAGCGACATTGTCATTGTCGGAGGACCATGAGGCAAGACTTGAAGCGCGAGGGGGAGATCGGAGAGCATCATGTCGGCGGAGGGCGGCAACGGACGAGACCATAAAGGCTTGTCCATGAGGCAACAAGGGTCCATCATGTGGGGGTGGGGCAGGGGTGGAGTGAGGCGGGGGAGGGGGGTAAGCACAGCCTCGGCTCGTGGGAGTGGAGGGAGGGGGTGTTGTAAGTAATTCTCACTAGTTATTAATTACAGATAGCTTTTGTGAGCTATTCTAGATGTGATCCGTACATGTCTAGATTGGACACCCCGATACACCTTTTCTTTTGGATACATAGTTGTCGCTAGGCTACAACTCTTCACTTCCTTTGTCCCGGCACCAAGCCTCGGATGGTTGTCTTTGTGACTGTCCTATTTGCGTAATTGTGACTTAACTTCGCATGCGTTTGTTACCTTCCATACCGAACGTGTATGCATAGTTCAATAGATTATGGCCCCCGCCTCAAGTCACTCACGCGCGACAACTTTTTTCGGCGAGCTGCAATCGTCAACTCTCCTGCGGAAGGCAAGTTCTCATAGAACGATAGTACTTACACCATATACTCGGCGATACCGCAAGTATAAACTGCGTTTTAAAAACCACCGCGACACCCCACCTTATTGAAATTGAAATTGAAATTGTTTACAACAATACCAGTAAAAACCGGCTGCTGTCTCTGGCCCCCCCCTGTGCTCCGCCTAACAAATGTTGGACTTAGAAGCGTGAGGTAGACCGTGAACCACTAATCCCAACCTCTCCAATGGCAATGACGATACCGTCTAAAACATACCCGTATCCAGGTATTTATTATTTTCTGATCTATACGTTTTTTTTTTGGATACAATATAAAATATAAAATGTCGCTAGTCTCCACGATACGCGGCCTCCTCCAGCCGCTGCAGGGACGCTGATCAGCAAGGCTGTTCAGCTTGAGCTGGTTGAGGCGAACCTGCTTGACCTGTGCGACTCCGGTCGTGCCGGAGCTAGCTAGGGGGGGAAGGCAGGTGAAAAACCCCCCTCGCATAGGTCGTCGTCGGTCCCGTCTCGATCCGTGCTCAACCCCGCCCGAGGTATTAGCCGCTCCTCCCGACGCAGCTCGCCACCTATCCGAGTCTTCTCTCCTCCTTCGGGGGCTGAGAAGAGATAATAACTAGGCTGCAAACGGTGTCCGACTGGCTCTCCTGCCCCCGAGCCAGATTTTCTCTTGTCCCCTGCCCTTTTTCCGTATGTTTCCACGACCTATTTGATCGCGCTGTGGCCGTCCGTACCCTCCCCCGGTGGTTTACGTTGTTAGGGGGCCACCTTTATGAGCAGTGTGCCGTTACGATAACCCTAGGCACACTACCTGAGGCAGCCTATCGATAACCGGGTACCGACTAGGGGAGGGGTTGGAAGAACATAGGGATCGAGTCGCCGGTCCTCAAAAGATGGTGGGTACGGGAATTATTCCAAAAACCCCCCGTACCGGGCTTTTCCGGCGGCGGGCGATCCTAAGGACCGCCGCCGCCCGACCGTGCCACTCCTCCGGCTGCGACCCACCTCCGTCATGCGTAGCATCAGGCCTCGCCCCCAGGGGAGACCTAAGGCCCTCGCATGGCTGGCGACTGCTAGCGAGCGCCGTGCCCTAGCGCTGCTTCCCAGCTGTTCGCCGCCAGCTCCAACACCCTCGTCCCTCCGTTGTTCCGTCCGTACCCTTCTTCGTCAAAAAATATTTCGCAAACGCCGCTCCCGCCCCATCGTAGAGAGAGTATTTGCGAGATTTTAGTCGCGGAAAAGACATATCGGACTGGCCGAGCGGGAGATCCCTGTGCCGGTGTACAGATATTATGTTTTTCCAAAACCCTCCGTACATGGCTTCCCGACAGCTGCAGATCCCGCGGATCGCAGTTGTCGGTACCTCGTTCAGCCCCCTAACTGTGCCATGCATGGCACGGCTATGGAGTTACCAGCGCCCACCGCGTGGAGGTAGAGGTAGGTGCCGACGGCCTTGCGAGCGCACCCCTCTCCGGGGCCGCCGCGGTTGCGCCGCCGGCGGGCGCCCCCCACCTTATTCAAGTGCCCGAGGACGTCGGTCAGCCAACCACACCGACGTACTCGTCGTGTGTGGATAAGTCCAAGATGGGGAAGTGGGGGGCGCATTGCTTGTTGAATGCGCATACAATGGGTACACGACAACCTAGAATAACATCATAATATCCTAATTTGTTATTAGCGAGCTTGTGTGTCTGTTGAACCGTGCAAACACGTTCAGTATGGAAGGTAACTAGCGCACACGTAGGGACAGTCACAGAGACAACCAGCCCGAGGCGTGGTGTCGGGACAACAAAAGTGAGTGAGCTGTAGCCTAGCGACAGCTTTGTACCGAATCAAACAAAGTATATGTATGTCCGATCTAGACATGTACTAATCATATGTATAATAGCTTACAATAGCTATCTGCAACTAATAACTAGAAGCTTTTACTTAAACACTCCCCCTGGAGGTAGCTACGAGATGAAGCGTTGCATTGGATCCGCTCCTCCAAGGATTACACTTTGGTGTCTTGTTAGTGCATGTCATGGATGTGGTTTGGTGAACATGTCAACCACCATTTGGTCATTGGGGAGGTTGTTTACATATCCCTCCGTAGGACTACTAATGGACACATTTGTACGCTAGACTCCGGGGGAGTCTTGGCCCTCCACCTATGGGTGTTCGCTATAGGTGTTCGCCGCTCAGTCGCGATGCGATGCGATGGGTTCATATACACAATATGTTCCTATTTACTTGGATAAGGCGTACAACTCCGTTCCGGGAGGCGTGGGTTCTAACCCCCCTCATGGCATTTCTAACACGTTATGGGCCCTCCGCGTTTACGCGGGGTTTACTAGGGCACCGGCCGGAGTTTGTCCATTAAGGGGGAGTGTTTACATATTTCTCCGTAGGACTACTAATGGACACATTTGTACGCTAGACTCCGGGGGAGTCTTGGCCCTCCACCTATAGGTGTTCGCTATAGGTGTTCGCCGCTCAGTCACGATGCGATGCGATGGGTTCATATACACAATATGTTCCTATCGGGTACCGACTTTTGGTGGTACTTGGATAAGGCGTACAACTCCGTTCCGGGAAGCGGCGGTTCTATCCCCCTTCATGCCATTCCGTGTGTACATGGATTAACATGTTATGGGATATCACACCCCCCTTAATGGACATAATCCCATGAACTCAGGTTATGGGCCCTCCGCGTTTACGGCGAGGTTACCGGCCGGAGTTCATGGGATGATGTCCATTAAGGGGGGTGTGATCTCCCTCCGTAGGGCTGCTAATGGACACATCTGTACGCTGGACTCCGGGGGAGTCTTGGCCCTCCACACATAGGTGGTCGCAGTGTATGCACGATGCGGGGAATTCATATGCTTCATATGTTCCAATCGGCTACCGACGTTTGGGGCGGAACTTGGATAAGGCGTACAACTCCGTTCCGGGAGGCGTGGGTTCTAACCCCCCTCATGGCATTTCTAAGAGAGGTAATTCAACTTGATTGTCCTATGTTCCACATAGTTTTTAAGTAAGTGCCACTTTAGACCGATGTGTTTAGTCTTCTCGCTGACCAAGGCATTTTGGGTGTACGCGATGGCGCTTTGGTTGTCCTCCCATATGGTGGTGGTTTCGGTGATGAGAGCGTTGAAGATCTCCCCCATACGTAGGTAGAGGTGGGGTCCCTCTTTGGTGGCGTCAGCCGCAGAGTAATACTCAACTTCGCAAGTGGATTGGGCCACACAAGTTTGTTGTTTAGACCTGTATCTGATGGGTCCGCGTCCGAGGGTGAAGAGGTACCCCGAACGCGACTTGCGGATGCCGCTGTCGTTTGCCGAGTCCGCGTCGGCAAAGCTTGTAAGTTGGAGATTGTGGTCCGTGCCTCCCCCCAACGTCCGGCGCATGTCGATAGTGCCATGGAGGTATCGAAGTACCTTCTTTAGGGCATGCATGTGAGCCTCCGTTGGGGATGCTTGTGCGGAGCCAAGGATGCTCAACAACGTGGAAACATCGGGACGCGTGCAGACTGCCGCGTATAGAAGACTGCCTAGGAGGCTGGGGTAGACGTCCTTAAACACCCCGGTAAGGGGAGGGGAGGTCATGTGCGTGAGGTAAGAGAGGAAGCCGGGGACCATAAGGAGGGGCGAAGGCTTTGTTAGCACTAGCATCCCGTTGCATAGTACTTATGTACAAGGTAGCTATTTGTCATTCTAGTACTTAGTGATATGCTATTAGCGGTACTCTATTCCCTATTAGTGGCGGTCGGCCGGCCCTGCCGGTGCCTTCGCCGGCCGCCATCTCTCTCCTCTCACTTCTGTAGTCACCCAAGCCGGCCCCCCTGTGGGGCCGGCACGACCTCCGTGTAACTATCCGTTCCCAACTCTAACAGGTTATGTGCCCTCCACCAAGTTACACTAGAGAAGAGCGTGTGTAAAGCGCTCGGCGCCACGCTAGTCCTACCTATTCCCACGTAAAAAAGAGTAGAGCGTGTGTAAAGCGCTCGGCGCCACGCTAGTAATTTATCGTCCCACCGACCCCGCGCTTCGCCTTCGTGCTGGCTGTCCGCGACTGTCCTACCATCTCCCACGTAAAAGGAGAAGAGCGTGTGTAAAGTGCCCGGCGCCACGTTCGCCCCACCCAGCTTTCAGTCTCACCTAGCCTTTCAGTACTTTAATTAGTATTGTTATTGTTTTTCCCGAGGCAAATGCCGCAACGCTCACCTGACTTAGCGAGGAGCTTAACTTTCCCACGGCGAAAAGGGGGAGTCAACACGAGCGCCCGTCTATGTTTTTTGCGTGCCTACACGCTCCTAAGGGCCTTGTTGGCTGTGCTTCTTCCTCGCCGGTCGCTCTCATGCGTCGGCTAATTCCCCCGTGGACGGTTTTTCCCGCTACATGTCAGAATAGTACATTACGCAGTACATTCGGAACTGCTTCATATCGGCAACTCGCCGGTAGCGGCACGTTCTTGTGAGCGCATGTCGCTACACCTACCCGGCCGGAGACACACGCTACAAGCACTACACCTTCTACCAAGATGACACCTTCCTCAACGCAAGCTAGGACGACGTCAAGACCTCGGCTACCTTGAGGGGGGGTGTTAGCACTAGCATCCCGTTGCATAGTACTTATGTACAAGGTAGCTATTTGTCATTCTAGTACTTAGTGATATGCTATTAGCGGTACTCTATTCCCTATTAGTGGCGGTCGGCCGGCCATGCCGGTGCCTTCGCCGGCCGCCATCTCTCTCCTCTCACTTCTCTAGTCACCCAAGCCGGCCTCCCTGTGGGGCCGGCACGACCTCCGTGTAACTATCCGTTCCCAACTCTAACAGACTTACAATCGGTCATTCCGTGCTTGGCGAGGATGTCACGCATGTAATTGGACTAATCTAGCGAGATGGTGCGGGCTGAGCGGTTGCGGGTGGTGTGCATGGCCGTAAGTTGGGAGAGGTCACACAAGTCTTTGATTTTCAACCGGGCACCACGGATGACTTGGGGAATGTTCCCGTATAGTCGAGGCCATCGAGTTGGCTGCACCCTTTGGCGACGAACCGTGCTTTGAAGCGGGAGACATCGCCGATGGTGTCAGACTCGAATTTGTAGATCCACATTATGTTGACGACCACGCGGTCGGGGGGAAGGTCGACGAGTTCCCACGTGCCGTTGTCCATGAGGGAGGAGTACTCGTGTTGCATAGCGGCTTGCCATTCTAGTGCTTGGGCGTTGGAGAGAGCAAACCGGTACGATTGCGGTTCAACACACTCTCGGGCGAAATGGAGAGCAATGGCGTCCGGTGTCGAGCCGGCTGGGATGTGGCGTGGGCCAGTAATCAAGTTGGGCACGGAGATTTGTTCGAAGATGTCCTCTTTGGCTTTGCCTTGTTCAGGGTCACAACACGCCGTGACAAGTACTCGCGGATAGTCGGACATGTGGGCCACAAGTTCCCCGTAGCGGAGGGGGTGAGACATGAGACGAGATGGGGGACCTGTTTTAATCAATACTAATTGGTTATTAGTTATAGACATATACTATCTATAATATAGTCTAGATGTATTTAGTACAAGCCATGACCAGGAACAAATGTACACTAGACAATGGTCTAGTGTGTCGATACGTAGCTGTCGCTTGACCACAACTCACTCACTTTCTTCGTCCCGACACCAAGCCTCATGCTGGTTGTCTGTGTAACTCTCCCTTTGTGTGACTATGATTGTTAGTGAGTATACTTTAGGGACCTTCCACATTGAACGTGTTTGCACATTTCTACATGTTATGGGAACCCACTGGGCGCCCGCCGGCGGCGCAGCGGCGGCGGCCCCGGAGGGAGGTGCGCTCGCAGGCCCGTCGGCATCCCCTCACCTCCCCGTGGTGGGCGCTGGAAACCCCGTAGCCGTGCCAGGCCTGGCACGGTAGGGGGCTAAGAGGGCCGACAGCTCGATCCGTGGGATCAGGAGCTGTCGGGAAAGCCCTGTACATAGGGCTTTTGAATAAATAATTTCTGTGCACTACCGGCGCCAAGATCTCCCGCTCGGCCCGTCCGATATGTTCTTTCGCTAACAGATACTCCTAGATACATGGTTACTTTTTAGGAGTGGGGCCTGTACTACGGCGGCGTTTGATGGCGAGGAGGGTACGGCCGGATCAGCGGTGGGAGGCGGGTGTTGGAGCTGGTGGTGGCCAGCCGGGAAGCAGCGCCAGGAAAGGGCGCTCGCTAGCTGTCGACCAGCCCTGTGCCGGTCGAACCTTACCGAGGGGTGAGGCAAGACATGACACAGGACGGTGCCGAGTCGAAGACGGAGGAGCGGCTACAGGAGGCGGCGGCGATCCTCAGGATCAGCCGCCGCCGGAAAGCCCTGTACGGAGGGCTTTTTTGGATACTAAAAATAATGTCCGTACCCGGCGTCGAGCTAGTTGGGGAGCAGCACCAGGGTAGGGCGCTCACTAGCGCGTCGCTACGTCGTCCAGCGTCATCTCCCGGGGGGAGGAATAAGCTGGGACGGCAAGGAGGACAGTCGCGTTGGGAGGAGCGACACGATCTGGCGGCGACGACCCTTTGGGTCGGTGCCGCCGGAAAACCCGGCACGGAGGGTTTTGTTTAATTCCGGGCGCCCGCGGCCCGCCGGATCCGGCTACGGTGACCTGCCCCCCCCCCCTCTTCGACACCCACTACCCCGACAGACCTTACTAATCATATGGGTCCTTGAGCGTGGGCCCGGGTGAGCGCGGAGGCCCCCGCTCAAGAAAAGGCTGCTCGGTGGACGCGCGATCAGAGGGGGGAGGGTACGGCCACAGGCCGGAAAACCGACAGGTACCCCGGTACCAGACTGAGAAAAAACCGGGGAAATGAGCGGGGAAAATTCAGGCGCGGAGGCAGGAGCGCTAGTTTTTTCTATGTCTGTGTGTCTCGGCCCCCCCCACCTGTCCTCGAGGTGATGGGGGACCTCGACACGGAGGACCGCCGCGTCGGTGGACGCGGCAAGACCTTGGGGCGGGGTTTACGGGATGGAGCGGCGGGATCGACGAGCGACCGCGAGAGGAGGGGTTTTTTTGCCAGCCTTTCCCCTCCTACCTTCGGCAAGACCGAAGTCACGCGGGAGCTAGATTAGGCTGGCCCGTCGTCCCTCCCGAACGCCGACCGGCCTAGGCCGGTCGACACCCCGGTTCGGCGGGAGCGGGCCGTGCATCGTGAAGGTCGAGCAGCAGCTTAGTTTTGCATTTCTAGACAAGTGGATTTATTTTTAGATCTTTTTTTCTTGATTACAAAATTATTACGCTGTTACTGCTTAGGTGGGGGGACTGTGGCAATTACTGAGGTTGCTTACAGTTATATAACTCCCGAGGAACGTCGAGTCGCACATTGCAGTTTCATGTGCCGATAAGAAATGTACCTGGTCGGAGAGACCCGGGCCCAACTTGCTAATAAGTCATGTATGGCGAAGTAGAGTGGCCCGTGAGACAGCACTCGGTCCAGTTTGCCGGGACATGTTGTAAACAATTTCAATTTCAATTTCAATTTGGGAACCCACTGCAAGTCACTCACAAGCGACCATTTTTCGGCGAGCTGTGATCTACGGCACTCTCCCGGAAGGCAATGCCCTTATTGCTAGTTTTTTTATTTAGTGCTTAATCCCGGTAGTCGGCGTAAAACCCACCAATACTCACTTGCTACTTCTCCCGTTAAGCACCACTTAAGCCGGCAGCTCGAGGACGTTAAACAGCCAACCACACAAAGCGCACTCGCTTTGTGTGGACATGGTGCATACAAGCCCAAGCTTGAGTCGGGGGGGGGGCGCACTGGAGGGTGAATACGCATAAACATGGAGCACGACAGCTATAGAACCGCGCGATATTAGTCTCGGCCGGGCCGAACGCTACGCATGTTTACGGTTGTTTGTGGCTCTGGCTTGTGTCCCACACTGGGTGGAGGATACGGAAAAGATACTTTGAGACTCCCCGGGGCATCAAGCCGACGGCCCGTCGGGCATCACGCAGTGTATGGAATTCACCGTTAGACACAGGCCCAGCTAGTGGATTTATCCACTGTCTTGGCGTCACTAGCTCATCATTCCCGCTAAACAAAAGAACCCGGGAAAGCCTTCGCAGCCATCTCATCTAGAGGGGTCGTCGAGGAGTTCCAAAGACTTTCCTTCGCCTCCTCCTGACTCGAGTGCAATGAGTGCACTCATGGAGCAGCGGGCCATCATTACGAGTCGGCTTGTCGCACTGGCGGTTGACACTCGTCAGCTCATGAAGCGTGACTCACTACTCGATCACCATGCGCCCATAGCTGTTGACCTGCCGTTCATGCCTCCAAGATCTCCTCATGTTCCACCAATGCTTCCGCATGGCCCATCGAGACACCCCACCGTGTCTGCACCTCATGCGGGACGAGCCGCACGTGGAGGTCGCCGCCCTACCATCGACCATTTAGTCGCTTGTCACGCAATTGGTGAGGCTGCAGATTTCGACAGGGACTCCATCAACAGATCCATGAAGATTAATGTCCCTATCATGGGTCCACACACCGAGTTCCGCCACATGAAGAATCGGTTTCTCGCGTTTCCGTCGCTTAAAGCAGCGTACCTTATCCTCCAATGAGCGGTGAGGGACTCTGGCGCCTACCTCGATGAGAATGCACAGAGCTATGCCTTTGCACTTCTCCTCCACGCTGCCGGTGATAACCGGCGAGCGGACCAAGCGGTTTGGTGTATCATTGCAGCTCGACCCGATCGTGGCGCTGCCGCCTGGGAGATCCTCTGCAACTCGCATGGAGTGGATCCGGATCCTACCGAGCAAACATGCCATGACATAAATCAAATTGCAACGAAATGTGAACGAATAGCACGCGCATGGTCTCGGATCTACTCGGATTTGTGGGTTCGATCCCTAGTTTTCTTGGTCGGATCCACTCCTTGTTTGCGAGCGCCTAGACGTCCGGTCGTTTGCGCGCTCACTTGCGTTGCTTGACAACATCATGCTCCGCCAGCGCCTCGTCCAATCCGTCACTAAGTACGTGCACTTCATGCGACAATCAGTCGACGACTACAACGAGACGTGCCATATGATTGACGGCTCATCGGCCATCCATCCGCACAACATGGGTCTTCTCATGCTTCGTGGCATCTCCATCTCATACCAATATTGATAGGCCAAACAGTGCGCCATTAACGCATTTGATACCGACTACCTCATTTCGGCTAACGAAGTAATGGCCAACATTCTGCACATGGCTCAAAATATGAAGGAGAAACTCCCTCTTTCCGTCGACCCAACGGCCAACCCTCCTGCTCCAGCTTCTCCCATTTCTGTATTCAAGGTTGCTGGACCCAATTCGTTTGGAGGGCGCCACTATGCTCGTGGCGGTAGGGGTGGTCGTGGCCACATGCCGAACCAATGCAACGGATGCGGTGGACTAGACCATATCTTGTCCTCCTGCACATCAGCATATGACGCTCTGCTGAAATGGACTCTTGCCAAGCGCAAGATGGGCGTCCGGAAGTACGGCGCACCGAGCTGACAAGCGTCCCACAAACGCCCTACTTAGCGACATGCGCCAATCGGACATGGAGGGCGATGCACCCGGTGCCGGCCTGTTGTAAGTAATACTTTCTAGTTACTAGTTGCAGATAGCTATTGTAAGCAATTCTAGATATGGTTAGTACATGTCTAGATCGGACATACCGATAAACTGTTTGATTCGGTACAGAGCTGTCGCTAGGCTACAGCTCTCTCACTTATGTTGTCCCGACACCACGCCTCTAGTTGGTTGTCTATGTGACTGTCCTATTTGCGTGTCCGTGAATGTAACTACGTGTCCGTTAGTTACCTTCCATATTGATCGTGTGTGCACGGTATAACATGTTATGGGCCCCCGCCTCACGTCACTCACGCGCGACACATTGGTTCGGCGAGCTGCGATCGCCACCTCTCCCGTAAAAGGCAAATTTACATAGATACTTAGTACTTTCACCTTGTAGTCGGCGGTATCGCCAGTATAAACTGCGCTTTAAAACCCACCCACCACCGCACCTAAGTCAGCTGCCCGAGGACGCCAGACAGCCACCCACACCGACGCACTCGTCGTGTGTGGACATGGTGCACACATGTCCAAGCTCGAGCAGGGGGGGGGGGGGGCGCAGTACCGGGTGAATACGCATACACATGGTGCACGACGGCCCTAGCTTAATTGCTTTACATATTTATTTAGCGACTCAGCCGCCAGCGCATCGCTCCACTTGACCTGGCCGTGGCTTCGGCTTGTGCTCCACATTGGGTGGAGGATACGAAAAGGTACTTTTAGACACCCCGGGGCAACACGCCGAGGGGTCGGCGGGCATCAAGCCGTCTCTTTGAAACCACTGTTAGGCATAAGTCCGGCTAGCGGTTCTTACCGCTGCATGTCGTCTTGTTTGTTCTTTCCACTGCCGCGATGGCACCGAAAACTCGTTCCGCCAACTCTCCACATGTTTCACCTCATAATTCCCATGACCACATCTCTCAACATAACTCGCTCGTTCCGACCTCTGACACGCTCGCGCTGGTCCTGGAGCAAATGGTGCTCATAAACGCACGCATGGACGCGCAGTCGGCCGACGCAGCTGCTGCTACAATTGTAGCTGCTGCTGCCGAACCCCATGTCGCTCAACGCCGTCGCGATGCGCAGCGCGAACCACCGCGCGACGGTCAATCCGTGGACCTTCTCCCACCACCTCCACCATACCCCCATCTCGGCCGTGCCCCTTCAACCCAGGGACCACTCTTCCCAGATGCACGGCCGCACCGCGTCCCCACCTCTCTCGGCCACCCGCACCCGCACGGTCCGCCGACTGCACTGCCCGGCCACTCTCCCTTTGCTGGTGGCCCGCCTCCTCATTTTCTTGGTCATCATTCCTCTCGTGCCCGGCGTAGTGCTCACAACGGCCGTGGCGCCCGTCGCCCTACCATCGACCCGGTGGTCATAGGCCGTGTTGCACATAAGCAACCGGCTTTGACAAGGACGCCCTCAACCGGTCCATGAAGATGTTGGTCCCCACCACGGGGCCCAACTCGGACTTCAAGCAGTGGAAGAGGAACTTCCTAAACTTCCTCTCCCTTAAGGCAGCGTACCTCATCCCTCAATTTGCCATCCGCGAGTCGGGCATCTGGCTGGATGAGCAGGCCCACCACTACGCATATACTCTCATGCTCCATGCAGCCAATGATAATAAGCGCGCCGACCAGGCAATGAAGTGCGTTTCACCTGCACGTCCCGACAGCGCCACCGCAGCCTAGGACATCATGTGTGAAAGATTGGACTACATGTCCTTCGCTCGCTCGCTCTCCCTGTTGGATATCCTCATGGTGAGACAACGCCCTGGTCAGTCCCTCACTGACTACGTCCACTTCATGAGGCAGACGTTCGATGACTACAATGAGACATGTCATCTGATTGATGATTCAGCGGCCATCCACCCCCACAACCTCGGCCTCCTCATGCTGCGTGGCATCTCCAACACCGGCCCTTTCGGTCAGGCCAAACAATGTGTCATTAACGCCTTCGACACCGACTACCTACTTTCCGCCGATGAGGTGATGGCCAACATCCTCCACGTGGCACACAACATGGACGAGGACGCAAGTGCTTCGAGCACGCCGGCCCCCGACACATTACCCCCTCCCATCTCTGCGTTTGTCGGTGCTAGTCGCGGTTCGCACGGCGGTCGCGGACACAACCCACGCGGCCTTCGTGGTTGTCATGGCCTCCCCAACAAGTGCAGCGTCTGTGGCAGCATGGACCACATACTGTCCTCATGCTCTCAAAGTTTTGGGTCGTTGACTCTATTGAACCATGCAAACACAGTTAGTGTGGAAGATAACGTACGCAAACGTAGTTACAGTCACAGTCCCGCAAACGGAACAGTTACAGCGACAACCAGCCTACATGCGTGGTGTCGGGACAACAGAAGTGGGAGAGCTGTAGCCTAGCGACAGCTCTGTACCGAGTCAAACAGTTTATCGGTATGTCCGATCTAGACATGTACTAATCATATCTAGAGTAGCTTACAGTAGCTATGCATTGGGTCTTGTCCTCCAAGGATCGCACTTCGGTGTCGTGCTAGTGCAGGTCCTGGGAGGGGTTTGGTGAGCATGTCAGCCACCATCTGGTCAGTGGGGAGGTACCTCAACTTGATGGTCCCTTGCTCCACGTGGTCTTTGAGAAAGTGCCACTTCAGGCCGATGTGTTTAGTCTTCTCGCTGACCAAGGCATTCTGGGAGTATGCAATGGCGCTTTGGTTGTCCTCCCAGATGGTGGTGGTTTCGGTGATGGGGGAGTCGAAGATTTCCCCCAGGAGTTGTCGGAGGTGGAGTCCCTCCTTGGTGGCGTCAGCCGCAGAGTAGTACTCGGCTTCACACGTGGATTGAGCCACACAAGTCTGTTGTTTGGACTTGTAACTGATTGGCCCGCGTCCGAGGGTGAAGAGATAGCCGGAGCGAGACTTGCGGGTGCTGCTGTCGTTGGCCCAATCAGCGTCGGCAAAGCCTGTGAGTTGGAGACTGTGGTCCAGGCCCCCCCCCAACGTCAGGCGCATGTTGATGGTGCCATGGAGGTAGCGGAGGACCTTTTTCAGAGCTTGCAAGTGTGCCTCGGTGGGCGAGGCTTGGGCAGAGCCGAGGATGCTCAACGCCGTGGAGACATCGGGGCGTGTACAAACGGCGGCGTACTGAAGGCTGCCCAGGAGGCTTGGGTAGACGTCCTTGGCCACTCCTGTGAGAGAAGGCGAGTTCAAGTGTGCAAGGCCGGCGAGGAAGCCTGGGTCCATCGGAAGGGACGACGGCTTAGAGTCAGACATGCCGTACTTGGCGAGGATGTCGCGCAGGTACTTGGACTGGTCCAGCGAGATTGTGCGCGTGGAGCGATCGCGGGTAATGTGCATGCCGAGGAGTTGGGAGAGGTCGCCTAGGTCCTTGATTTTGAACCGTGCTCCGAGTTGGGCTTTGAACGATGCGAGCCAGGTGGCATCATTGCAGGCCGCGGGAATGTCATCGACGTACAGGGCGATCATGGCGAAGACGTGGCCGGCGCGATAGATGTAGATGCACGGGTCGGAGACGCATTGTTGCCATCCATGGTCGACGAGCCACGCACGAAGTAGCATGTTGAACTCGCGGGGGGACTGCTTAAGGCCGTAGAGGCAACGCTTGAGGTGACAAACCTTGGACGTTCCATCGGTGAAGCCGAGGGGCTGGCGGATGTACACATCCTCCCGGATGGGGGCGTAGAGAAACGCTGTGTCGATGTCAAGTTGGCAGAGTTCAAGGTCGCGGGCGGCTGCAATGGTTAGGAAGAGACGCAGGCTGGCCATGCGGATGACCGGGGAGAAGGTCTCCGTGTAGTCCAGTCCAGCGCGTTGACTGCACCCCTTGGCGACGAACCGCGCTTTGAAGCGGGAGACGTCGCCGGCTGTATCCGACTTGACTTTAAAGATCCACATGCTGTTAACGACCATGCGGCCGGGGGGGAGGTCCACAAGGTCCCACGTGCCGTTGCTGATGAGGGAGGAATACTCCTGTTGCATAGCGGCTTGCCATTGGGGGGCTTGGGCGCTGTCCAGCGCAGCTCGGTAGGATTTTGGTTCCACACACTCTCGGGCGGAGAGGAGGGCGACGGCAGTAGGGGACGTGCCGGCAGGTGTGTGTGGGGGACCAGTGACAAGGTTGGGGACGTGAGGGTGCTCAAAGATGTCCTCTTGAGCTTTTCCTTGTTCAGGATCACAACACGCCGTGACGAGTGTGGGTGGGTAGTCGGACAGGTGGGCAACCATATCGCCGTAGCGAATGGGGTGGGAGCGGAGCCGAGCATGGCGAGGGGTTGGCGGGGGGGGTAGGGGTGTGGGTGATGTGAGGTCAATGGGGTGGGATAGGGGTGAGTCTGCGGGGACGTCGTCCGAAGAGTCGGTGATGGCCGAGTCGACGGAGGGTTGTGTGTCGAAGCCTGGGGTGTCTTCCTGAAAGACAACATGTACGGAAGTGGTGATGCGACGTGTTTCCGGATTGTAGACACGATACCCGGGTGCGTCAGGGGGATAGCCCACCATGACGCCGCGAAATGCTTTTTCACTGAGTTTCCGACGTTGTTTGTCGGGGACCTTGGCGAAAACGGCGCAGCCGAAGACGCGGAACTTGGAGGCGTTGGGCACTGACGACGTAAGGAGTGTGAGGGGGACGCCCCCATTAGGTCCGACCGAGCGACTGTACGTGCGGTTGCGAAGGTACACAACTGTGCTGACAGCGCACGACCACATGGAGTTGGGAACGGCCATGTTGTGGAGCATCGCCGATGCATTGTCCCGGATGGTGCGCCAGGGACGTTCGGCCTTGCCGAGCATGTGGTGGGCGTATGGGGCAGAGAACTGTACCCCGACGCCGAGGTGTGCGCACATCTGGCGAGTGACAGCAGCTTCAAACACCGAGTCTGAGTCAAATTTGAGGACCGGTGCGAACGCGCCCGTCTGGGAGTGATGGCGGGCATGCAGGTGTTTGATGTCCAAGAGGATGGTTTCCAATTCCGAACATGCGTCGTCTTTAGACTTAAGGAACCGCACCCACATGTAGTTGGTGTGATGGTCGATGACGAGCAAGCAGTAACGGAGGCCATGTGGGGAGGGGACATTGACCGGGCCCCAGAGGTCAGCGGACAGGTTGAGGAGGGGGTGGGATGGCTTCGCGCAAGCGGCTGTGTTGCGTGGTGCAGCTGTGGCTTTGTGAAGGAGACAAGAGTCGCACGAAACTTTGGTTACAGCGCTAGTTAACACAGGGCTAGTCGGGACACCGTGAGTATGTTGGGCCTGAAGGCTTTGCATGTTGAGGTGGCCATATCGACGGTGCCACAGGACGGGATCACACTGGGCAGTAAGGGCAACCTGAGGGGAGGGGTCAAGTGCCGGCGGTGCGGATGGGCTGGAAGGGAGGACCGGCTGGTGGGGAAGGAGGTAGAGACCGTTTCCGGACGGTTCTAGCACACCCATGCCTGTGGGTACCAAAAGCAAACCAGTGTCAGAGTTGGAGGGGAATATGAATTCACAACCGCTGTGAGTTTGCATCCAGCTCACACTAAGGAGTCGGCCGATACGCTGTGCTGAACGAGATGATAGGTCAGGGGTGTAGAGTGCATACACAGTGCGGTGAATGAGCTGGCCAGAGGCAAGTCTGACAGAAATTCGCACAGAGCCACTGCCCTTAACGTCAACGCCGACACCGCCCACGCGAGAGGGAGCGGAGGGGGGCGTGAATTTCACGAAGTCATCTCGGAACGCAGTGAGGTTAATCGAGCAGGCGGAATCAACGACCCAAAACTTTGACAGATTACGACCCGGGGCGAGGGAAGAGGAGAATGCCACAGAGCTGAATGGGACACTCACCTCGTCGTCAGCGTAGTCATCAGCGCAGTCCGCGAGGGTGGGTAGGCAGTCGGTGTCATCGGCGGGGGCGTCGTCGGCAGGGACGTCGCTCAGCAGCGCAGCGTGAGCAGAGGGGGTGCCGTCGGCGGCGCCGTACTTCTGGACTGTCAGCCTACGCTTGGCGAGATTCCACTTAAGGATAGCGTCATCCGTGGCAGTGCACGCGGACATGAGATGGTGGAGGCTGCCACAAACGCCACACTTGTTGGGTCGATGGCCGCGAGGGTTACGGTGTGGTGGGCCTCGACCGCTGTGCGAGCCGCGGCCCGCAGCGACGAACGCGGAGATGGGAGGAGGTGATATGGCCGGAGCGGTTGCGTCCGGAGCAGGGTCGTCCTCCATGTTGTGCGCAAGGTGGAGAATGCTGGCCATAACTTCATCAGCCGACATGATGTAGTCCGTGTCAAAGGCGTTGATGACGCATTGCTTCGCCTGACCGTGTGGGCCGCTGCTGGAAATACCGCGCAGCATGAGGAGACCGAGGTGGTGGGGGTGGATGGCAACGGAGCCATCAACCAACTGGCATGTGTCGTTGTACTCGTCAAAGGTCTGGCGCATGTAGTGGACATAGTCACTGAGTGACTGACCAGGGCGCTGTCTGACCGTCAGGTTGTCTAAGAGGGACAAGGAGCGAGCAAAAGACCGACAGTCGAGGCGTTCACAAAGGATGTCCCACGCGGCAGCGGCGCAGTCAGGGCGTGCTGGAGAAACGCATTTCATGGCTTGGTCAGCACGCTTATTCGCGCTGGCTGCATGGAGAAGCAGCGTGTAGGCGTAGTGTTGCGCTTGTTCGTCGAGCCAGACGCCGGAGTCGCGGATGGCCAGCTGAGGAATGAGGTATGCGGCCTTGATGGAGAGGAAATTAAGGAAGGTCCTCTTCCATTGCTTGAAGTCCGTGGTCGGGCACATGACGGGGACCGACATCTTCATGGACCGGTTGAGGGCGTCCTTGTCGAAGCCGGGGGCTTCGTGTGCCGCCCGGTTTATGACCACCGGGTCAATAGTGGGGCGACGACGGCCCCGGGGGGTGGGGTCGCCATGTTGGAGTGGGGGAGAGTGCCGGCCATGAAAGGGAGGAGGTGGTCCACCGGGAAAGGGAGAGCGGCCGGCCATGGGACGCGGAGGGCCGTACGAGTGCGGGTGGTCACGGTGGTCACGGTAGGGGGGGATGAGATGAGAGGGCGCCTCCGTGATATGGGGGCCGGGGTGGTGAAGGGCATATCCGGCGTGGGGGAAGGGGGGAGGTGGTGGGAGGTGATCAACCCGGATGGCGTGACGCGAGGGGTCGTAGTGCGCATCGGCACGCGCGGGCTCGCGGGGCGCATCGTGGCGGCGCTGTGCGACTGTGGGGTCGCCAACAGGGGCTGCAGCAGGAAAGAGTGTTTCTGCGTCCGGGGTGATGAAACCAGGCTGGGGATGTTCAAGCAGGTGGAGGGTGTGGCCGTCGTGGCTGTCCCGGACGGGTTCGAGTTGGGCATCGTGGCGGCGCTGAGCTACAGGGGGGTGCGGATTAGCACCCGCAGCAGCAACAGCACCCTCGGCCGACTGCGAGTCGAAACGAGCTGTTAAGCTCGCCACTTGCGCAACGAGCAGCGCGAGAGTATCTGGGGGGTGATCGAGGTTGCTCTGGTGAGAGCCTGACTCAGGGGAACCAACAGGTGAAACAGGCGGGTTTTTCTGCGCCATTTCGACAGAGGGCAAAAAAGAAAGAGCTGGAAGAAAAACAGGCAGCGGTAAAAACCGCTAGCCGGACTCGTGCCTAACAGCGGTATGCAAAGAGACGGCCTGATGCCCGCCGACCCCTCGGCCTGTAGCCCCGGGGTGTCTCAGAGCACCTTTTCTGTATCCTCCACCCAGTGTGGGGCACAAGTCGAGGCCAAGGCCAGGACAGGTGGAGCGCTGCGCTGATGGCCTAGTCGCTAAGCTAATATGAAAATAAAAAAGGTAAGCTACGGCTAGCGTGCAACCTGTGGATGCGTATTCACCCGACAGTGCACCCCCCCGTTCTCCAGCTTGGACCTGTGTGCACCCTGTCCACACACGACGAGTGCGTCGGTGTGGGTGGCTGGCTATCTCCGGCGGGTGGCTGGCTTAAGAGGGTGGTGGCGGGTTTTAAAATCGCAGTTTATACTGGCGATACCGCCGACTACAAGTTGAAAGTACTAGGTGTCTATAGAAACTTGCCTTCTGCGGGAGAGCTGTCGATCGCAGCTCGCCGAACCAGGTTGTCGCGCGTGAGTGACGTGAGGCGGGGGCCCATAACCTATTGAACCATGCAAACACAGTTAGTGTGGAAGATAACGTACGCAAACGTAGTTACAGTCACAGTCCCGCAAACGGAACAGTTACAGCGACAACCAGCCTACAGGCGTGGTGTCGGGACAACAGAAGTGGGAGAGCTGTAGCCTAGCGACAGCTCTGTACCGAGTCAAACAGTTTATCGGTATGTCCGATCTAGACATGTACTAATCATATCTAGAGTAGCTTACAGTAGCTATCTGCAACTAATACGTTCAACTTGACTGCATTTCGAAGTGATTTCGCTATCTTCACCCCCGCTCCACTCCCTCTTGCGTGGGTGAGGTCGGTGTCGACGTTAAGGGCAGTGGCTCGGTGCGGATTTCCGTTCGGATGGCATCTGGCCAGACCATTCACCGCACGGTCCAAGCATTGTACACCTTGACCTTTTATCTCGCTCTGCTCGGCGCATCGGGAGACTCCTTAGTGTCAGTTGGATGCAATCACACAGCGGTTGTGAATTTAATTTTCCTACTAATTATGACACTCGCCTACTCGTGGTGCCCACACGAATGGGTGTGCTAGAGCTGTCCGGCAACGGTCTCTACCTCCTGCCCCACCAACCAAAGCTACCCTCAAGCCCCTCAGCGGATCACGCGTGCGGCCACGGTTCCCGTGTTGCCCTCACTGCCCAATACGACCCCGTACTATGGCACCGCCGGTTTGAACACCTTAATATGCAAAGCCTACATACCAGGCATACCCACGGTGTCCCAACTAGCCCAACATTAGCCAGCTCTGAAAAAATGTTTCTTGCGATTCATGCTTGCTCCACAAGGCCATTGCTGCACCACGCAACACTACTGCTTGCGCGAAACCATCCCGTCCCCTTCTCAACTTGTCCTCTGACCTTTGGGGGCCAGTTAATGTCCCCTCCCCACATGGCCTCCGCTAATGCCTGCTCGTCATCGACCACCATACATACTACATGTGGGTGCGGTTCCTTAAGTCCAAAGACGACGCATGCTCTGCGTTGGAAACCATCCTGCTGGAAATTCAACACTTGCATGTACGCAATCACTCTCATTCAGGCGCGTTCGCACCGGTCCTCAAGTTCGACTCGGACTTTGTCTTCCATGATGCTGTCACCCACCAGATTTGCGCTCGACTGGGCGTCGGTGTGCAATTTTCTGCCCCCTATGCCCGTCACATGTTCGGCTAAGCCAAACGCCCCTGGGGCACCATCCGGGACAATGCTTTTGCGTTGCTCCACAGCATGGCCGTCCCCAATTCCATGTGGTCGTGCGTTGTTAGCACTGTTGTGTGCCTCCGCAACCGCACTTACAGCCGCTCAGTCGGTCTCACCGGTGGCATTCCCCTCACTCTCCTTACGTCGTCGGTGCTTGACGCATCCAAGTTCCGCGTTGTTAGGTGCGCCGTCTTCGCCAAAGTGCCCGGCAAGTTGCGTCGTTCCTCTCCGGCCTCGCGCACATGACCTCCCCTCCCCTTACCGGGGTGGCCAAGGACGTCTACCCAAGTCTCTTGGGCAGTCTCCAGTACGCGGCCGTTTGCACGCGTCCCGATATTTCCACGGCGTTGAGCATCCTTGGCTCCGCCGAAGCATCCCCCACGGACGCACACATGCAGGCTCTAAAAAGGGTCCTCCGATACCTCCATGGAACCATCGGCATGGGCCGGACGTTAGGGGGGGGGGGCACGGACCACAGTCTCCAACTCACAGGCCTTGCTGACGCTGAATGGGCAAACGACAGCAACATCCGCAAATCCAGTTCGGGCTATCTCTTCACTCTCGGAAGCGGGACCATTAGCTACAAGTCCAAACAACAAACTTGTGTGGCCCAATCCGCTTGTGAAGCCGTGTACTACTCTGCGGCTGATGCCACCAAGGAGGGACTCCACCTCCGCCAACTTATTGGGGAGATCTTCAACGCCCCCATCACCGGAATCACCACCATTTGGGAGGACAACCAAGCGCCATCGCGTACTCCCAAAATGCCTTGGTTAGCGAGAAGACTAAACACATCGGTCTGAAGTGGCACTTCCTCAAGGACCACGTGGAACATGGAACCATTAAGTTGAGGTACCTCCCCATTGACCAATTGGTGGCCGACATGTTCACCAAGCCTCTACCATGACCTTCATTGACAAGACACCGAAGTGCAATCCTTGGAGGAGCAAACCCAATGCAACGCTTCATCCCGTAGTTACCTTCATGGGGAGTGTTGTATGTAATACCTTATAGTTATTAGTTGCAGATAGCGATTGTAAGCTATTCTAGATATGACTAGTACATGACTAGATCGGACATACCGATAAATTATTTGATTCGGTACAAAGCTGTTTCTAGGCTGCGGCTCTCTCACTTATGTTGTCCCGACACTACGCCTCGGGCTGGTTGTCTCTGTGACTGTCATGTTTGCGTGACTGTGACTGTAACTACGTGTGCGTTAGTTACCTTCCATACTGATCGTGTTTGCACGGTTTAACCGGCCCTTCATAGATGGAATGCACTGACGAATACGATGACATGGAAATTAGTACCACATTTTACCATACGCTCACCACATGCTTGGAAAAGCGGAGCGTCCTTGGCGTACCATTCGGGACAACGCTTCCGCCATGATGCACAACATGCTTGTTCCGAACGCTATGTAGCCGTGCGCGGTTAGTACATTCGTATATCTCCGCAATAGTGCTTTCAGTCGTACGGTTGGACCTTTTGGCGGCGTGCCTATGACCCTCCTCACTTTGGGCCTTTTCAAACGCATCCAAATTCTGCGTATTCGGTTGCACAGTCTTCGCAAAAGTCCATGATAAGCTGCTCCGCAAGCTCGGTGAAAATGCCTTCCGTGGTGTCATGGATGGCTACCTCTCTGACGTTGCATGTTACCGTGTGGACAACCCCGTCACACGGCGCATTACTACCTCCGTGCACGTCATGTCCCATGAGATTGCACCATGCTTTCAGCCCTCTCTTGAGACTGACTCCTTGATCTCATATGACACGGATGTTGACAGTGGTAGCGCCCAGTTTCCATCCTCACATGCTATTTCGCTTGATCCACTTGACCATGACGACGGGCCTCGCTTGCTTGACGACGATCGCCCGTCCCGCATTCGCTCTCACCTTATCCGGTTTGGTGAATGCGTTGCTCACATGTCGGCCTACCCACCGGTCTACGTCGCTGCGTGGTGTGACAAAACGCAAGGTGTTGCGAGAGAGGACATCGTTGAACAGCCCAACTTGCCTGTCACAGTTCATGCCCCTCCTCACCAACCTGCGTATTCACCCACAAGTGCGCCACCCCCCCCCCCCCCCCCCCCCCCCCCCCCCCCCCCCGTCTCCAGCTTGGACATGCATGCATCTTGTCCACACACGGCGAGTGCGCCGGTATGACTGGATGGTTGTCGTCCTCGAGCAGCTGACGAAGGTGGTTTGGTGGTGGGTTTTATGACGGAGATTATACAGGCGTAAACGCCGACTACAAGAGTTAAGTACTACTCAGCTAGAAGAACTTGCCTTTTGCAGGAGAGTCGCTGATCGCAGCTCGCCGAAAAAAGTTGGTCGCGTGTGAGTGGCTTGAGGCGGGGGCCCATAACAAGTTGATCTGTGCAGACACGTTCAATATGGAAGGTAACTAACGCACACGTAGTTACAGTCACAATCACACAATGGGACATTAACATAGACAGCCAGCCTGAGGCGTGGTGTCGGGACTAAGGAAGTGAGTGAGCTGAAGCCTAGCGACAAGTCTATACAAAGTCAAACAAAATATCGGTATGTCCCATCTAGACATGCACTAATCATATCTAGAATAGCTTACAATAGCTATATGCACCCGATAACTAGAAGGTAATACTTACAACAGTGTCATCAATGCCTTTGACACCAAGTACCTCCTTTGAGCATATGACGTGATGGCCATCATCCTCCACTTGGCCGAGAATATGGAAACGGAGCTCCCGGGCACGGACCTATATTACCAAACCATGTTGTTACGGCCTCACAACCCTTGATGTTAGGGCCTCACCAACCCCTTCCGTTACGGTTACCAACCCCTCTGATACCAACCCTTGTTGTTACGGCTTGACCAATCGCCGCGTTTATGGCAGCCGACCGTGGATCCCGTGGTGGACATGGTCACCCCAGTCGTGGCGTTCGCGCACGTTGCGGTTTGCGAAATAAGTGTAGTGCGTTCAACAGCTCGGACCGCATGCTTTCGCCATGCATCGCCTCTATTGCAACACTGTTGAAGTGGACACTCGCAAAGCGCAAGATGAGTTTGCAAAAGTATGGCACCCTCGGCAACTGTGCCTCACCCCACGATGCCCTCATGAGTCACGTCTGTCACGACGATCCTCATGCCACTGCGTCGGAAGACATGCCCACTCTAGAGGAGTGAACCGATGTTTATGATGACACACATGTGAGTATTTCCTTCGGCTCCGTTGCTTTCTCTACCTCCCTCACCTCCGGACGTGACCTCTCAAAATTTTTGGTAGTCGATTCTGCATGCTCGATCAGTCTCACTGCATTTCGCGGCGACTTCATTACGTTCGAGCCCCTCCCGGGCCCTTCTCGAATTGGCGGTGTCGGGGTTGACGTCCAAGGCAGTGGCAATGTCAAACTCGCCATTACCCTTGTGTCAAGCCAGATTATCCAGCGCACTATCCACGCACTGTATACTCCCGCCCTTTTATCGCGGTTTGCTCATCGCATTGGCCGCCTAGTCAATGCTAGTTGGATGCAGTCACATTGCGGCGGTGAATTCCTTTTCCCATCAGACACTGACCTCGGATTGCTCGCGTGATCAATGTCCTGCAATGTACTGTTGCAGGACTGTACTCGTCACACTCGTACCCTCCCCCTCTTGACAGATCAATGAGGCTGCCGCGAAGCATACCTCCGTGGTTCTTGGCTCCTTTACTGAAGCAGTTATTGGGACTCAGGAATGCGCGCTGGGTGAGCGTGCATGAAGTCAATATACGCCTGAGTCTTGGTCAACTTGCGCCATTGGGGCGTCTCCAAGAATTCTTGTAACGCAATTGTTCGATGCACCTCGTTCAAACGGTGCCAGACAGGTGGAATGTCGTCATCACTGAAGTGCGTCATGAAGAGCAAATATTTGCCTCGTCGCCCAGGTAGCGACTTGATGCACACAGCAGAGATGTGCGACACGTCAAACTCCTCATCGTCTCCTTCAGGTATAGTTACAGGGACAGCTGGTCGTAGTGGAGCGGTAGAGCAGGGTCGTAAGTTGTTAACATGGAACACAGGATGTAAGCGTACTGTCGCTGGTAGTTTCAATATGTAACTGTGTTTTGCAATCTGCTCCTCCACTGAAAAAGGGCCGAGCTGTCTGTCTCTGAGTTTCCTGTTCGGTTGTCCTCGCAGAAAAAGATTTGCTGTGACGACTGACACCTTGTCTCCCTTAGCGAAGTGTGGCGCCGTAGACGGTTCTGTGTTCGCCTGCATCTCGTCCTTATGTAGCTGTAACACAGAGCGTACCAGGTTGTGCACTTCCTGTAACAATTTTAACCGTTTCTGTTGCGTCTTGCGAAATTGGAATCGACGGTCGCATGCTGAAGAGCAGGTCAGGAGGCTCCTCAGGAGAAAAACCAAAGTTAGCCTCGAACGGTGTGTGCTCAATTCCGAGTGCACGCGAAGCGTTGTACGCAAACTCCACTTGCGGTAAAAGTGTCGACCAGTCAGAGCCATCATAGCAACAAAAGCAACGAAGAAGCTGCTGAAACGTGCTGTTCACGCGCTCTGTCAGTCCATCTGTTTCTGGGTGTCGGCTGGAAGACATGTTCAGACGCGTTCCAAGGCGTCTCCAAAGTGTCTGCCAGAAGGCGCTGACAAATTTCGGGTCGCGGTCGCTGATCAGCACACGGGGCAGTCCATGTAAACGGTAGACTCCCTGTAAAAACAAAGTTGCAGTTTCTTCGGCAATAATCGACTCTGTACATGGCAGAAAATGGGCCATTCGAGTTAGATGGTCTACCACAATCAGCACATTGTTAAAGCCGTTGCTCTCAGGCAAGTGTGTCAGGTAGTCAAGACCTGAACTGTGTGCCACGGTCAGGGTGGAACAGGTAATGGGTAAAGAGTCGCAGCCATCTGCGGTCGAATCTTCGCTCGTCGGCACACGACGCAGCGTTCACAAAAATCTTTCACGTCTTGGCGGATTCGTTTCCACCAGAATCTGTCGAGTGCTTTAGCAAGAGTGCTAGCAACTCCTCTGTGACCAGCTGACGAACTTTCGTGCAGCTCTGTGATCAATCTCAGTCGGAGCTCAGAGTTCTGTGGAATACAGAGGCGATTGAGACGCCAAAAGTACCCGTCTCTGGCTTCTATCCGGCTGTCTCTTGTCCACTCACCATCGTCCCCATAAAACGAATCTTGTGAGAACCCCTCGCGAATGAGATCAGCGAACTCAGGGCTCAGCTGCAACGCGTTAACAGTCAGTGAATTTAACTGTGCGTCTTCAAACAGCAGCTGGGACTTCCGTCGTAATTCTGGATCTGACGGAACCTCGCCATCCCAAAATAAGGGTACTGTGGCCTGAGGTACGAAGTCTGGACGCCGGCTTAACGGGTCGGCTTCGTTCAGAGCTCCCTTGCGATATGCAAGTGTCATCGAGCCCACAAACGGTTGCAAATCCCGCAGGTATCTTGCTTGCCGCTTGTTCAACCTGTTGTTCGGTTGCCTGAGCAGATGTCGCAGTGTGTCGTGGTCTGTTACGACAAGGAACTTAGAACAGCCTTCAAGATAACACCTCCAATGCTTGACAGCTTCGCATACGGCCAAAGCTTCTAAGTCCTACGCAGAGTAAGTGTTACCACGCTCAGCTGGATTCAGCTTACGCGCCCAGTAAGAGACTGGTTGAAGACCGCCTCCTTGGTCTTGCAACAGGACTGCTGCAATCCCCACTGTTGAAGCATCTGTAGCCACGGTGAACGTCGCGTCCGAGCCGACCTCCGGAAGGATCAGGCATGGCGCGGAAATGAGCCGTAAGTTGAGAGTCTCGAAGGCTTCCAAACAGGCAGGCGTCAGCGTAACCTTCTGTGGCTGGGACTTCCGCAGTAAGTCCGTCAATGGAGCCGTAAGGTCGCTAAAATGGTGTATAAATCTCGCATAGAAGTTGCAGAACTGTACGAAACTGCGAACCTCCTTCTGCGTCTTGGGCACTGGCCAGTCTGCAACGGCCTCGACTTTCTTTGTGGAAACCGAAATTTTCCCGGCTGACACAGTGTAGCCCAGATACTCCATTTCTTGCAATCCGAAAAATCATTTCTTAAGGCGTAATTTCAGCCCTTCCTCCTTGAATCGCTGTAGCACTAGACGTAGGTGCTCCAGATGCTCTTCCAGAGTTCGACTGTAAATACAGACGTCATCCAGGTAGACTGTCACGAACTTATGTAAAAAGTCGCGAAGAATGTCGTTCATCATCCTCTGAAATGTAGCTGGTGCGTTGCACAGCCCAAACGGCATGGCGACCCATTCCATTAAGCCATCAGGGGTCTGAAAAGCCGTCTTGTGAACGTCCTGATCACGCACTCGAACTTGCCAGAATCCAGAAGCGAGGTCGAGGTGTGTGTAAAAATTCGCGTCCTTAAGTTCGTCCAAAGTGTCGTCCACACGCGGTAGCGGGTAAGCATCTTTACGCGTAACCTCGTTAAGACCACGGTAGTCAATGCACAGACGTAGCGAGCCATCAGCTTTCCGCACAAAAAGAATTGGCGAGCCGAATTCACTGTAGCTGGGGCGTATCAAACCAGCTTCCATTGCGTCTTTGAGCTGTCGATTAAGCTCAGCGCGCTCTGCGGGTGACAGTCGGTTCAGACGTTGACGTCGCATCGGGCCAATTGTTTCAATGGGATGATCCCACTGTCGGCTTACAGGTGGAGAGTCGACAGGTTGCAGTAACTCCGGAAAGTCATCGAAGAGTATCGACCGGAAGTTGTCACGTTGTTCTGCTGTTAGTTCCTCTCCAGTGTGGAAGTCTGTCGATTGTTCGGCGGCTGATGTAAGTTCAATAACGTAAAAATCAGCGTGACGTCCCCTGCTGCGGCGCGTCTTGCGCATAAGCTTCTGAACTTTCGTAGACGACAGGAGTAGACACTCAGGGCGTCGTTCCTCAAGTGTAGTTTCCACTGCTGTGCCGTCCATTAGTGTAAAAATTCTGGATGTACCAAATTGTAAAGAGGCATGTTCGTCATCAAGCCATGGTAAACCCATGATTAAATCAGCTGTGCGTAAATCACGTAGAACGTAAAAAGTTCGTTGAAACTCGTGTCGAGCCAGCTCAAAAGTGACGTCACAGACTGTTGTAGAAGTCACTCGTTGTCCGTTAGCGAGTCGAACTGGAGTCTTACTTGCAGACTTTCGAGTCTGTAAAGCAAAGCGTCGTACAAAGTCCTCTGACACAAAATCAAGTGTCGCAGCGCAGTCCACTAATCCAGAAATTTGGTGTCCGCCATCAGGAGTTTTCACAGTCAGCTCAGTTCGAATTAACGGGCGAGCTTCCGTGAGGTCAGTCAGTAGTGCTGTAGCTGGCGAAGAAAATCGTCGCAGCGTAGCGATGGACTGCTCCGAGTCGTCTGTTGGTACAGGTACCGAGTCGGGTTGATCAGGTGCTGTAGGTTCTGGTGAGTCGTTAAACGCACAATCTGCGTCGACTAACCACAGCTGTACATGCCAAGGGGCTGGAGCAACCACCTCCTGTTGCGCTGGGTTCTCCAGTGACTGTCGTGTAAAAAGCTGTGTCCTTGCTGGGAATTCTTGATAAAGTTTCCAGTGCTTAGTCACCTGAGTAAATTTCGCCCACTTCGGTAGTACAAATACAGCCATCGTAGATGTCGGAGATGTTCGACGACAATCCTCAAAATGCTGCGCAATCTGCTCAGCTAACTCCCTAGGGTGGGTTGATGAACACCCGTTCTCCTGTTAAATCTCTGTCTAGAATCGAGTCACTCGGCGAACAGTGAGGTAAGTCACCGTGCGAGTTAAGACCTTCATCATCAGCACATCCCTCCAACGTGAAGTTGAATCGTGCATGCAGAGGGTCAAAGACTGAGTCAACCAGTTTCCAATCAACTGAACGTCTGGTTACAGGTTTACGACTCTGTCTCTGCTTAGTCTGACGACGACGACCTGCTACTTGCGTTACAGGTGTCGCAACTGTAGTCGATGGAGATGTCGAAGGTGTGTCGACGACCTCTGTCGCTAACAGTGTCTCAGAATGAACAGTAGATGTAGCCGGCTGCTCCAGTTCATTTGTAGAACAGCCTTGCCACCATCATTGCTTCTTAGGTTGCATCGGTGCCTTGCCTTTGAACTCCGGGCATTGGAACAAACGGTGTCCCTTCTTGTGGCACTTGAAGCAGAGTCCTTCGTCCATGTGTCGCTTACGTTCCTCAGCTGTCATTGCATTTGCGAGTGAATTAAAATCTTCGCGGCCAGATGTCTGACCACGTCCACCATTGTTGCCACCTCCACGTCCACGTCCGCGGCCACGTCCACGGCCACCTTTGTTACGTTTCCAGATGTTAGAGGCTTCCTCGAGAGGGTCCTCAAAGGTTGCGCTTACGTGTAGGCTGGGCAGATGGTCCAGCAGCAGACCTCGCATTGCCAAGTTCCGGCGAATCTGTCACTACGTCATTCAAAAAGTTTTGCAGCTCCACTAACGTAGTCTGGTATCCTTGCTGAGCTCGGTGTGACTTAGCCAGTTTCTTGAGTGCATCGTTCGCTAGGCCATTAATGAAGCGTACACACTGTACCTCAGCTGTCAGGTGTTGACGAGACCGACGTAAGTAGTCGTTGTACTGTTTAGTGAAAACCGCGTAACTCATCGTGTTGCTCTGCGTAAAGTTCAGCAAAGCGTTAATTGCGTCGTCCTGAATGTTCGGAAGAAACGTCGACTTGCGTAACTCCTCAACAAGCTCGTTGTACGTAGATGGAATTGGAGGCTGATTTTTCCGGTTCAACCACCACCCACCTAGGTGTCCAGAAAACTGTGAAGTAACCCAGAACACTGCATCGTACGAGTCAGCCGTAATTCCAAGCATTATAAAACGCTGAGGCTGTGCTTCGAGCCAATCCTCCAGTACATGAGGTACATGACCATTCTGGTACGGTGAAGTAATAGCAGCCTTACGCTGAGTCTCCGTGAGGGTCACAGATAGTCCAGCCAGGTTGTGGGTAGGCATTGACTTTCCCACTCGTAAATCTGTAGGTCCTTCACCAGTAAGTCGATTAATGTGTCCACGAATCAGAAGCCATACAGAACCAGAGTCGACCGTCGTAAACCGGGTGTACATGTGGAACTGTCTCGGGATAGACGTGTCGTCTTGCATGACTGGAACATGTTGTGTGATTGCTCGGTAAAAAGATTCCCACTGAGTCACGTAACCAAAGTGAAGTAATTCACTCTTGTGCTTCTTAGCACGAAGTAACCCCTTCTGTGAGGGCGTAAGTGTCAGACCGTCAATGTTGATGGATTCCGGGACGACGTAGGTGCCATCCGGATTAACGGTCGACTGTTCCAAAACAGCCTGCTCGACCTGAGCAGGTGTACGTAAGTTGTTCGTAGCAAACAGGACAGGAATAGATGCCGAGTACACGTAAACAAGCTGTCGTCCTTGAGGTAGTGTAAAGTTAACAGGTTCACCACTCAACAGCGTCAAATCATCCGATGTCAAAACAAGACCGGTCTCCTCGTGTAACTCGCGAATAGCAGCGTCGACAAGCTCTTCGTTAGGTAAGACAGAGCCAGCTGGGAACCAAGTTTTACCAGAACGAGGCTCACGCTGAAACACCAACTTCAAGTCCGACGGTTTAGTTCCTCCGACGTGAATTACTAAAACCACGTAATGTCCAGCTCCGAGAGAAGCCATCTCAACTCAATTAAACAACGTCGAGCAGATCGACGAGCAACGAAAGCGTGCGTCGACCAAAGAGCTCCGAAACCAGTGTGGCGGTTAGCCTCTGAAAGCTAAACGCTAGCACAAATCTGTTCTAGTCTGTCTAGTTCTGTTGTTGCAAGATGGCAAATGATGTTGTCGAGAGGCAATTGATGAGAGATGTTTCACTGCTGTACTTAGGCAGTAGATGTTGTAAGTGAACAAAGGAATTGTTAAAAGGTTCTGTCACCTCCCTCTACTGCACTGGGCTTAAATAGGTTTCAGCCCAGACTAGTTACGCCTGCAAGCTTCGCTTACGTGTCAGGCGTTAGTGCTGCTCAACCGTCGTCATCTGTCCTCGAGACACGGCCTGCCTAGCATTGGATTTCACGACGCGGCTCCTTCTGCATTGAAGAGCTCGTTATGGCGCGTCATCTGGCTGGTTAGATTAATTATGCATATCTGTACGTACCGGGAGGTACTGGTCGTACTGTAGCATCAGCACCATTACAATATTGCAGTAGCGACGTACCCACGAGTATACGTCCGTCCTGTGGAAAAGCACGAATTGGTATCCGTAACGAGTACCTGTACAATGTCATGCAATGTACTGTTGCATGACTGTACTCGTCACAACACTACTGTATATTGTCTATTTGTGCAAGGGGTCAAAGGTGACCCCTTACATATGTAAGGGGTCACATGTGACCCCTTATAGAAAACGCATTCTTTATATGTATATTTTGGCATGATGCTGTGCCCCTCCCTCGAATAGTTAATCTACAAGGCCATCTCGATTCAGTGCAAAAACATTTATTGAAATCGGTGGTAGTTTAGTGAAGTAGTGCGCATCGGAACATGCGCTAGTCGGGGGCTTTCAGTTACTCCGATCGCGGCGCACAATCACATTTCAGCTACTCACCATGCGAGCCGACCTTTACCCGTTCTGCGTTCCGAGCGAGGAAGTGGTGGCCTTGGCCACCCTTTTCGACGACGGTGATGCCCATGGATGGTCTAGGGCCACTTACGGTGAGTATTGGGCCACTGCTACACTCACGGGGGTCGTTAGCACTGTAACGGACGCTTCCGCACTAGTGCGATTGGAGGATGGTGATGAGGTGGAGGTTCAACTCGAGGACATAGAACTTCACGGCGAGACCCTCCAAAGAGCCCAAACCGCCTGGGTTGAGCAGTCTTAGCCACAAACAAGAAGCCGGACCGACAAAGTTTGGTGGACGGTGCCACAAGCGGCCCTGCTGAGGTAGAACCGGAGTCGGAGGAGGAGCTGCTGTTTACGTACGCGGGAAGAAAAACCGGGGCAATTAGCACAAGCTCACCAGTCGGTCAGCATTCCGGCGTCGCGCCGCCACAGGTCCCCAGCGACGACTCACAAGACAACAATGCTTCCCTTGACATCGGCATCAACCATGAGTCCGAGTCGGGGGAGCGAGGTCGGGGTCGTGGGAGCTGCGGTGGCCGAGGCCGCCGTCGTGGTAGCGGCGTGTCATTGCGCGGCCCCACTTCCGCTCGTGGGAGAGGCCGAGGGCGTGGGCGTGGTCGAGGACGTGCAACCGACTCGCTGCCCGTCCAAGGTGTGATTATTCTCGGTGACAGTGACACAAGTGAGGACGTCTCGGAGCCGGAGGCCGAATCCGAGCCGGAGGAAGAGCCCGACCCGGAGAGCCTTATCGTACGGAGCCAAATATTGTAAAAGCGGCAGGGCCGCAACATCGACCCAATTTTTTGCAACGGTCACCAACGCCCGGCTACTTTAAAGCTTCACAACTACACTGAGAAGTCCCCCCTTGACTTTTTCGAGCACTTTTCCTACAAATCTGTTGGACACAACCGCCACGGAGATGACTCGGCGTGGGCTGGAGCTCGGGTTCGGCGCAGGATGGGAGGTCACCCATGGGGAGGTGTGGCATTTTTTCGCTTACAACATGGCGATACTGATATGCCACACCGGAGGTCCAAAGGAGGACATGTGGATCCCTCATGGCAATGAAAAGTTTAAGGGTGCATTCCACACAGCGCCCGACCTGGGGCAATACGGCGTCACGTACGCAAGGTTCTGCCGCATGATGCGGGCGTTTGATCTCCCCGCCTATGGGGATATCACGGACCCATTCGACCCTGTGCGCCGGTTTATCGAGTCGTGGAATCGACGGATTGACAGCCACCTTTCTCCTCTTGCTGTGGAAGCGCTTCAAGCATGGCCAACATGAATGCAGCCCCGACTTCTTCCGGAGAATGCTGGTACATGAAATGATGTATCACCCCATTCGCATGCGCGAGATTGGTGAGCGCCATGCGCTTCGGTCCCACCGCCCCGTTGACTCCCACCACTTGCTGTTCAACCCGGTTGGAGAGACTTTGCGGGGCCGCTGCAAGCACCGCAGGTGCAGGTATTGCTCAAAAAAGACGTAGCACCGTTGCGCATGTGGCCCTTGGGTGGAGAAACAGTTCTGCATGTTCATATGTAGCCCTGCGCAGAATCTTGAGTGTTTTGCCAAGCACAATGCTGGCATCCTGCTCCCTAACAAGCGGTCTCTTGCCGTGGCACAGCAGGGGGTGGCAAGGAAGACTGCAAAGGAGACTTGAAAGGTAGTTTTGGATCAAGCTCAGCTTTAGGTGGCAAGAGCTCAGCTCAGGTAGTGAAATCAAGCACGGACAGCAAAAGGAAAAAATTTGTAACTAACGAAATGATGGCAAATCTTCTCTCTGTTTTGCACCTTGTTGTATTATCGTGCATCTTGCATTATGGTCTACCTGTATGCGCATTTTGGAGTCATTCTGAACTAGTCGTGGGGCACACTTATGCATGAGATGACCCCCTAATGTTGAAAAATGGGAGGGGTCACATGTGACCCACTACAAACCCGCCACCAACCATATGAAATCACTGACATTTGCCACCATTTCTCAGTATGATGTTTATTGAAAATTTTGAATGTGTGTGAACCAGTCTAAACCGATTATGAGGCCGATGGATGTAGTTACAATCAATTCCGTGAAAGACTCTGCCTAGCGCTATTGTTTGCCGCTATTTTTTGAAGTGGCTAAGACCCATGATTACATGTCATGAGCATGGCCTCTGTAATGCTCACAACCGACCTTTGTCTTCTTCTATAGATCAAACATGCCTAGAGGAGCAACATACTATAGAATGGGTGAATTCTGAGATTATCTACATGTGCTCGCACCGGATGGGGGAAACCGAATGGGAGGGGTCACATGTGAGGCCGTTTCCCGAAGGCTGGAGCACTCCCATTCCAATGGGGTGTTCCGTGGATTCCGGCGTTACCGGGCTATGTAAAAACTGTTTCATGCGATTCTTGCATACTGCACAAAGCTAGTGATGCGTCACGCAATATATCCGCTTGTCGCAAACCGGCACGCCTCCTCATGAATCTATCCTCCGATATCTGGGGCCCGGTGAATGTCCCCTCCCCTCATGGCCTACGCTAGTGCCTGCTCGTAATCGACCACCACACCAACTACATGTGGGTGCGATTCCTGAGGTTGAAGGATGACACGTGGCCGCAGATCGAGTCCATACTACGGGAAATCCGCAATGTGCACGCACGGCACTACTCATCCTCATGCGCTTTCACACCAGTTCTGAAAATTGACGCAGACTGTGTGTTCGAGGCCACCACGACTCGATGGTGTGAATGTGAATGTGAATGTGTGGTCGGTTGGGTGTAGGTGTCCATAACTCGGCCCCGTATGCTCATCACATGCTCGGCGAGGCCGAACGCCCTTGGCGCGCACTTAGATATAATGCCGCTGCGATGCTGCACAAAATGTCCGTTCCGAACTCTATGTGATCGTGCGCGATAAGCACCGTTGTGTACCTTTGCAACCGTACGTTCAGCCGCGCGGTTGGTGTAAAGCCTCAACGGACCTTGTCGCACAGCCCGTCATGCTGACGTTAATTACTAGCCCCGCGCATTTCCATGCGGGCGCGGCGAATTGTGCCATTGCTCTCTTGTCGGCCCGGTAATGCGTCCAACCGACATCTTATTGTGCCGCCCTCACAAGTGCTCGTCAAGCCTCCGAATGGAAAATCTCAATGCCGCAGGAGTATGATTCCCTTACGGACAATGGCACGTGGGACTCATTGACCTCCCCGTTAACCGCACGGTCGTTAATAGCATGTGGATCTACAAGATCAAGTCGGACAAAGAGGGCGAAGTATTTCGCTTTAAAGCTCGCTTCGTGGCCAAAGGATGCATTCAACGTGCGGGTCTAGACTACACGGAGACCTTCTCCCCGGTCATCCGAGTGGCTAGCCTCCGCCTATTCCTCGTTATTGCCGCCGCCATGGACCTCGACCTCTGTGAACTTGACATCGACACATCGTTTTTGTATGCCCCTATCACAGAAGATGTTTGCATCCGCAAGCCGCTCGGATTCTCCGACGGCACGCATAAGGTGTGCCACCTCAAACGCTGCCTCTACGGCCTCAGACAACCCCCCCGCGAGTTCACCATGTTGCGCGGAAATTGTTTGTTAACATTGGTTGGTAACAATGTGTCTCCGACCCGTGCATCTACATCTTCCGCAATGGATCCGTCTTCGCCGTCATTGCCATGTACATGGATGACATCCCAGTGGCATGCAACGACACGGCTTGGCTAATCTCGTTCAAGGCTCGGCTTGGCGGGCAATTCAAGATCAAGGATTTGATGGGCGCCCTATCCCAACTCCTCGGCATGCACTACACACGCGACATGTCTGCCCGCACTATCTTTTTGGACCTGTCGAAGTACGAGACATCTTGGACAAGCACGGCATGACGGACTGCAAACCATCGCCACTCCCTAAGGATCCCGGTAAGGTGTCCGCCCTTGCGCGCATGGACTCGCCGCTCCTCACATGCGTGGCGAATGACATCTATCCCAGCCTGTTGGGCAGCCTCCCGTACGCGGCCATCTGTACGCGCCGAGACGTTTACACTATATTGATCATCCTTGGCTCAGCTTAGACAAATCCCACGGAAGTTCACCTCCAAGCCCTCAAGAAGGTGGTCCGCTACCTGAAAGGCACCATCCAACTGCGCCCGTCGTTGGGGGGGACCGATCACAGCCTCCAACTTATATGCTTCGCAAATGCCGACGGGGCGAATGGCAACCGTACACGCAAGTCCCGCTCAGGCTACTTGTTCACACTCAGCCGAGGCCTTGTCAGCTACAAGTCTAAGCACATGCATTGCTCTATCCATGTGAGAGGCCGAGTACAAATATGCAGCAAACGCCACCAAGGAGGGACTACACCTTCGCCAGCTCATGGGGGAGATCTTCAACTAACGCCTCCTTCACCGGAACTAACACTTTATGGGAAGACAACCAAAGCGCTATCGCTTACTCCCACAACGCATTGGTCAACGAGAAGACCATCAAATATATCGACATGAAGTGGCACTTCTTGAAATATCGCGTGGAACATGGAGCAATAAAGCTAATGTATCTACCGACAGACTAAATGGTGGTAGACATGTTTACCAAGCAACTACCAAGACCGGCACTCACAAGGCATCGAAGTGCGATCATGGGAGACGCAGAATCAATATGCAACGCTTTACCCCATAGCTATCTTCAAAGGAGTGATGTAAGTAATACTCTCTTGTTATTAGTTACATATAGCTAATGCAAGCTATTCTAGATATGATTCGTACATGTCTAGATTGAACACACCGATGCAAAGTTTGTTTTGGATAGAGAGATGTCACTAGGCTACAACTCTCCACTTCCTTTGCCATGACACCAAGCCTCGGGATGGTCATCTCTTTGATTGTCCTATTTGTGTGACTGTGATTGTAACTACGTATACGCTATTTACCTTCCATACTGAACGTGTATGCATGGTTCAGCACGGGGCCATGGGAGGAAGTCAACGGGAGGCAGGGGACGGGGGGTGACAACACTCGGGGGTAGGGGGGGGACATGACCCTAGGTCCAACGGACGGGAGCAGCCAGCACGGTATGGAGCGGACATGGGAGAAGCGGGAACATGAGAAGCCACACATTGGGGATACGGAGCATAGGTCGGGCGAGCCCGGGTGGAAGACAAAAGGTGAGCGCCTGAGGTACATAGTGAGAGTAAGACCGGAGAGCAGGTCGCAAGGTGCTGGGGCTTGGCGATAGTGGACATAAGTGGACGGGTAATTGCTAGTGATAAACATGTTAGTGTGTCTAGCGAGGTTAGAGCGCCATTTGCGGCCAACAAACCGCATGCCACATGGGGTGCTAGCGTAAAACTCCCTCGATGGGGACGAAACGCCCATTGCATTGAGGTCCGGCCCCGGCTCAGATACATGCTCATGGCCACCATTGGTAGTCGCACGGAATCTATACACACATACATGGTACATAACACACCTGCCGCCCACCAATATCACTAGGAGCATCTTGGCGCCCGCCGGCGGCGCAGCGGCGGCGACCCCGGAGGGGGGTGCGTTCGCAGGCCCGTCGGCATCCCCTCACCTCCCCGTGGTGGGCGCTGGAAACCCCGTAGCCGTGCCAGGCCTGGCACGGTAGGGGGCTAAGAGGGCCGACAGCTCGATCCGTGGGATCAGCAGCTGTCGGGAAAGCCCTGTACATAGGGCTTTTGAATAAATAATTTCTGTGCACTACCGGCGCCAAGATCTCCCGCTCGGCCCGTCCGATATGTTTTTTCGCGCACAGATACTCCTAGATAGAGCCTTACTTTTAGGAGTGGGACCTGTACTACGGCAGCGTTTGATGGCGAGGAGGGTACGGCCGGATCAGCGGTGGGAGGCGGGTGTTGGAGCTGGTGGTGGCCAGCCGGGAAGCAGCGCCAGGAAAGGGCGCTCGCTAGCTATCGACCAGCCCTGTGCCGGTCGAACCTCACCGAGGGGTGAGGCAAGACATGGCACAAGACGGAGGCTAGTCGCAGACGGAGGAGCGGCTACAGGAGGCGGCGGCGATCCTCGAGATCAGCCGCCGCCGAAAAGCCCTGTACGGAGGGCTTTTTTGGACACTAAAATAATGTCCGTACCCAACGGATCAGCGGAGGGACGAGGGTGTTGGAGCTGGCGGCGGACAGCTGGGAAGCAGCGCTTGGGACAGCGCTCGCTAGCAGTCGCCAGCCCTGTGAGAGTCTTAAGTCTCCCCTGGGGGCGAGGCCTGATGCTACGCAGGACGGAGGCTGGTCGCAGTCGGAGGAGCGGCACGGTCTAGCGGCGGCGGTCCTTAGGATCGCCCGCCGCCGGAAAAAAACCCGGTACGGGGGGTTTTTGGAAAAATTCCCGTACCCACCATCTTTTGAGGACTGGCGACTCGATCCCTGTGTTCTTACAACCCCTCCCCTAGTCGATACCCGGTTATCGATAGGCTGCCTCAGGCAGTGTGCCTAGGGTTATCGTAACGGCACACTGCTCGTAAAGGCGACCCCCTAACAACGTAAACCACCGGGGGAGGGTACGGACGGCTACAGCGCGATCAGATAGGTGTTGGAAACAGACGGGAGAAGGACAGGGGACAGGAGAAAATCTGGCTCGGGGGCAGGAGAGCCAGCCGGACACCGTCTGCAGCCTAGTTATTCTCTCTTCTCAGCCCCCGAAGGAGGAGAGAAGACTCGGCTAGGTGGCGAGCTGCGTCGGGGGTGGGGGCTAATATCTCGGGCGGGGTGGAGCACGGATCGGGGCGGGACCGACGACGACCTATGCGAGGGGGGTTTTTCACCTGCCTTTCCCCCCAAGCTCCGGCACGACCGGAGTCGCACGGGAGCCGAGGTCAGGCAGGTTCGCCTCGCCCAGCTTCAGCTGGACAGCCTTGCTGATCAGCGACCCCGCAGCGGCTGGAGCAGGCCGCGTAACGTGGAGACTAGCGACATCTTATTTTTCATACTGTATCCAAAAAAAAAATACGTATAGATCAAAAAATTATAAATACCTGGATACAGGTATGTTTTAGACGGTATCGTTACTGCCATTGGAGAGGTTGGGATTAGTGGTTTACGGTCTACCTCACGCTTAGAAGTCCAACTACAGGTTGAGTATAGCAAAAGGGGGGGCCCAGAGACAGCAGCCGGTTTATATTGGTATTGTTGTAAACAATTTCAATTTCAATTTCAATAGGAGCATCTTGCCACCCACTACCACCACCAACATCAGTCACTACAACGTGCCACCCACTACTAGAAGCACTTGCATCATTACCCGTTGCCGCATTCCTCTGCCCACTAGCAACAACATGAGATGGATGGTTGCTAACCAAAACTAGTAGCTACAACATTATCACCAACAACATCACAGCCACCACCGTTAATCTTGTGCCACCAACACTATTAACAAAAGCGATCGGCCATTGACCATCACCAACCGTTGCAAGACCAACACCTACAACAACACCACCACCGACCACTAGTTGCAACCCTCTATT
>JAPMLY010001990.1:0-67823 GCA_026401115.1 Tetraselmis chui
CCGGGGGGGGGGGGTAAGTCGCTGCCTGAAGAGGCACTGCATCAACACCTTCGCCACATATATGAAATTAGGTGTGTGCGCGGGGTTCATGACGTAAATGATCTGAACTATCGACGATTTAAGTCTCCTTTTTATGCGGCAATGCATTGCGGTTTGAGGTTTGAGTGGGGGGGTGTGGAAAGGAAGGGTGACGCAAAGGAAATGAATTATGTGACAGTAAAAGGAAACAATGCAGCTTTCAAGATGATGTAATCGAAGATGAAGGGGGTGTGATTTCTCGCATTCAGTGATACCTATAATTTGGAACACAGTGGGTCAGTTTTTGTGCTTCGAGATAAGAGGTTTAAAAGATATAGAAAACTGAAGCAACTGTGCATGAGTACACGAAAATAAACTATCCAACTTGGAAATAAACCAAGCATCGAACAAACAAACAAACAAACAAACAAACAAACAAACAAACAAACAAACAAACAAACAAACAAACAAACAAAGTAACTAACTAACTAACTAACTAACTAACTAACAATCAAACAAACAACTAAATGACTAACAAACTGACAGAGAGACATGCATACAACCGATGAACAGAACACACTCCTTCCATCCTAAACAACAACAAACATATTGCAAACAAACTGACGTACAGACTGGACGTATAATAAGACAGGGAATTGTAGAAAACAAACAAACAAACAAACAAACAAACAAACAAACAAACAAACAAACAAACAAACAAAGTGTTTTCAGAAACCGCGTTCGAATGAAGGTTTCATATATCGAGTTTGGGGAGAAAAAATAGAAAGACAAAGTCGAAAATAATGACTAAAATAACGCAAAATATTTCGAACACGAGGAACATCATGTTCGAAATGAAATGCGCAGCGGTGCGACTTCATCGCGACCTGACTGCGTTGCTCGTCCCCGAAAGGTACTCGCCAACAAGATGATCGTGCGGAGCAACGGCGATTGGGTGTTACCCTTTTGGCGAGAGATCCCGCGCGGTGGGAAGGCGCTGACGGCCGGAAAGTGTCAGAGCACCGCCATGCGCGCCTCCGCCGGAGTATTGGTCAGCAAAGACAAGGTCCCCCTGATGCCCCCCTCGTCAGCTCCTGCCATCACAAATTGCCCTCATTCCCCCAAATGCCTCCTCACCCCGCACCGCCCCTTCCCCACAGTGAAGGGATTTGGGGTTTTTACTTGGTGCGCGTATTTTCCGCTTTCTTGTATTGCGGGTTCAGGGTATGCATTGGACTGTGTGCATGTGTCGTGTCACAGAGATGGGCGTTAGTTTTCAAGTTTAAGAGTCGTTGTTCTAGAGGATAACAGATAGAGGCCACTTTTTTGAGTAAGTTTTTTGTTTCTGGGGTCTTTTATGTTAGGGTTTGTTTTAGGGTCTTGTTGGGCGTCTCATTTGACATAAGGGTTCGATTGGCTGCCTTTAGGGCAAGCACTGGCGCGCGTTGGGCGAGGTCACCCACCCGCTGACCTGGCTCATCGAGAACACGGTGGTGGAGCTCGGCAGCGACAACTCCCTCCTCATGCTCTTCCGCACCTGGGCCGGTCGCATCTTCAAGTCCAACAGCGCCGACGGTGAGTTCCCCTCCCCCGTTACCTTCCCTCCCTCCCCTCGCCCCTTCTCTCCCCGTCTATGACTTCATCACCAACCGCGTGGGGCGGTGTTTTGAATGCGCCTCTATCGTGATTGCGATTGTTTTGTTTTTGCAAGTTGTTAGCTGAGGGATTACTGTTTCTTGGAGCTTTTGATTCAATTTGGGCAAACTGTGTGTGTGTGTGTGTGTGTGAATATGTGTGTGTGTGTGTGTGTGTGTGTGTGTGTGTGTGTGTGTATGTGTGTGTGTGTGTGTGTGTGACTGCGCAGGTGGGAAGTCATGGAGCGTGCCCATGCCTCTGCCTGGTCTGCCAAACCCTGATGCGAAGGTGCAGCTTTTTTTAATTGCCGCCCCCCGTCATTGTCATGGCTTTGTTAACAACGCGTTATCAAAATATGTGATGTTGGGTTTGCATTTCCTTCTGGCGACGCTGACGAATGAATTATTGTCTCTCGATTTTGTATTGTTTTTAAATTTTATTGGGATATTTTCCTTCCTCAGCATTGTATACCAACCAACAAAAATTGAGTGCCGGAGGAAAAATGTATTTACCTGTCGTTACTTCTCGCTATATTGCATTAAATTGTGTTTTTTTGGATAGCGACGTACGATATGCATTTTATAACGGAAATTGCGATTTACAGATACGGGTACCTTTGTCTCTGCGATTTCTGTGTTTCGAGGGAACGTGTGCGGTCAGAATATGTCGATATGAACAACGGCAGAACTTATTACAGAGCGCTGTGTATCCAACACCGCGTACCCTACCCGCGCACAGGCACCCTAGTCTCACAGTGTATCCAACAGCGCCTCACAGTCTATGTCTCCTCATCTAAAACCGTAAACCCTATCTTCCCAGTAAAACCTAAAGACCTAGTCCACGTCGTCCGAATATTGTTGTCATGCTGCACTGCTCATGACCTGATGAAAGTGGGTAGGTCATACACACAATACTTGAAAAATGGATCGGGCAAACTCAGTTTTGTAGAAGTGGTCCCGAGGGCCGCCACCTCTGGATATAAAGTATCAAACCTATCTGCCAGTCACTTGCAAAATCGCGAATGAATAGAGAACCAATCTCTCGCGCCGTCCCTCTCGCGCCTCCCCTCTCCCCTCATCGGGGACGCCCAGTTGCGTCCGTATGCAGCATTTCGTGTGTCGAACTACTTATGTTCCTTTTCGGCGTTTTTGTGGGGATGTGCGACGTGAATTCATGCAACGTTTTTCTGCTGCTCTTCATGGCACTCTGGGTTCCTATTTCCGCGACGCTTTGCAGTAGGGCAGTGCTGACGCTGTGGCATGCCTTCCTGTTCCTCGGACTTAGGTTTCTTCCTCTTTCCTTCGTTTTGCTTGGTGGCCTCCACTGCTTTTTCTTGTACGAATTTATTTTACTTGAATAGAGAACCGACAAGTAACTGATATTCCTACATTCTTGTCCTGAGTATTTCTCTACCGCTATTTCGATTCTTGCTATTTCATGTTCGATCATGATATGGTAATTTGTTCTATTGCTATATCGAAATATTAAATACTGCAGTCGTACATTTCGTTAGCAAGAAAAGTCCGAGTCTGGTTTCAAAATCTCGGCTTTAATTGTTTTTGCCGATAAAGCTTCTCCGTATTATCTCATCGTCGCTTGTCACTGTTTAAGGCTCAGCGACCGTGCGATGTGCGCCTACGCAGATCCACGCCATCCGACTCAAAGACAGCACCGACCTCATGCTGGCATTCAACGACCACCAGAAATACGCGGACGACGGCTTCACGCGCTTCCGGACCGCCCTCCGGCTGGCGATCTCGCAGGACCACGGCGCGACGTGGACGCGAGTGGCGCAGGTGGATGAGATTGATACGCCAGGCTGGCAATTTCACTACCCCACCGTCATGCAGTACGGCTGCAATATCACGGTCGCCTACTCCAGGACTTACGTCGCTAGCCAAGAGGACAACCAGGTGAAATTACATTATCAAATTGATTAGATTTATGTTTTCCTTGGGATCTCGATATGAGCGAGCCACATTCGTATCGATAGTAAAAGCACTTGCCGACTTTCGCCGTTCCGAGTAATTCGGCGGTCACTCGTCCGCTATCAACTTACGACGGTACCGCTCAACGGTGAATCTTGTTGATCATTCAGGAGGACAGCAGCGCAACGGATACGAGCCTGAAGGAGAGGCCCGGGATTCGCATCATGAGCTTCGACCTCGGGCTGCTCAGGAAGGCCGTCGATATTGATGGCGTGGAGGCGTTGAGGCGCTAACGGGCGCTGGTTTTAGATTCTGGCTTATCGGCGGTCCAGATACAACAAAGTCAATACCAGCAGTAATAAAGAATTCAAAAGAAGAGTCAGCCCTGGCAGGAAAAGGATTGGCAAAAGATTGTCGGAGGATCATGTAGGCTGTGTCGTGATGTATACGGTTGAGTGTGTGATGTAACTAGGCGGTGATGGACATGGAATGTATTTGTTCTGAAGTATTATGATTTTAAAAACTATACTGCATTCGTTTCACTTCACGACGACATTACCTATATTTACTACTACTGGGTAGTGAGCTGCCGTTAGTACCTACTGCCCCGTCTGTTTTTCCCACGTCGTGAGCTCAGCAATAGACGGGGATGGAGGTGGCGCTGAGGCGCGGCCGTGTGAACTAGCAAACTTGCGCCACAAACTTGGCTGTGAAGAAAGGGATGATTTGCTCCCCATTGATGGTGACATCGGTGGTGTCGACTGCAATCTCAACCTCCTGACCGTCGGTGTCGCCGTCACCCTTGCGCGCCTCGATGGAGGTGTTGACCCGGAAGTTGACGTCCTCGCCGCAAGGGCTGAAGACGATGGAGCCGCCGATCAGGGTGTCCGAGAGGATGAATTCGTCGTCGTAGCCGGCGGGGAAGGTGGTACGGCGAGTGGGGCCTCGCTGGCCGGCCCAGAAATATTCGGCGGTCATTCTCGCCCTCGCACCATCAACCTCCGGGACGAAAGCAAACCCGCGGTAGTCGACCTCGATTATGCCAAGACTGATGCCGTTGGGCACGCTGACGGGGAGGGCGAGGTTGCAGCTTTTGCGATCGCGACTGTCACCGGTCTCCGTCGCGGCGGTGTAGTCGTCGAAGAGCACCGACAGAGTCTGGCCGTCTGGGGCGGCGACCACTTGGACGGTTCCCTGAGGGCAGCCGCTGCCTCCGAAAGTCAGTTTGCTTTGGTCGACTGTAAAAGCCGCCGGCAGTGTCTCGATCACCTCCATCAAAAGCTCTCGCGAGTGGGTGGCTGAGGCTGCGAAGGCAAGTAGCATCGCAATGATGGTTGGCAGGTAAGCCATCGTCGACAGAGCCATTCTGAAATGCTGATATGGGTGATGAGTATTATGTTCGGGTGTATATATGTATGAGAGACGAGAGCGCTGATTGAGGGTCGAAGTAGGAACTAGGAAGAGTGACTGATGCGGGAGCGTATATATTGCTGTCGACTCATCAGTAGAGTTGTAGTTAGCTGGCTGTGATTCGGAATGTTGGTCGTGGAGTGTGAAGTCGTTGTGTCTGTCAAACGCTGCGGCCGTCTGCTTTATGATGCTCACGACTGACGACAAGTCGGTCGTCGCCTCGTCGGACTTGACCGAGCCTGCGCGTTGCTAATAATACATACCCGCGCAGGGACGGTTCAAAGTACGGTACCAGCAGCAGTAACCTGTGCGCGAAATAAGCAGCACGAGCAGAACGCGACTCGTCATATCCCTGCTGTATTTGTACCGGTAACTATCTGTTTGTATCATTAATAATCTCCTACCATGATGGAGGTACCGGTGAACCTCTGGGAGATGAGTATGGGTCGCACGGCATATCTCTACACTACGTGCACGCCCAGATTTTCTGCACGCCGAGCCTATGACGCGCCGCGTGTCGTCCAGTCGCAGCGACCGGTCATTGGATACCGCCCGTACTAAAAGCACAGTGACAGTGCAACGGGGTAGCACGCCACAATTGTATGTAAGTTTGATTACAAGTATGTATAACAACCGCAATCATCAAAAGTGAAGAAAGAAAATGAACACGATATCTATCTGCTTTTTCTGATTATTTACCCTAGGGCACGTTTTGCCAAAGATGTCAGCTCGCTTACAATTTGGCCAAAAGACACCCACAGGCAGGGCCTGGGGGTCGATTAGCGCAGGATTATAGGGTTGGGAGGGTGGGTTCGCGCGAAGCCTAGATTGGCTGAGCGCGAAAGCAGAGAGTGCCTAGGCTCGTGGCTAGCTACGGCTTATAAGGCACGGGCTAGCTAGAGCTGACCGTTGGGGAAGTCGTTGGTCGTTGGTTGCGCCTAAGTGTTCGGGCAAGGTGGTTGCCCTGCAGGTGAGACGCGCCGATATTAACGGTGACAGTAACCGCTAGAGTTACTGTCCCGTACACATGGAATTGGATATGCAAACCTCTAGATTCAAATCACCATTTACCCTAGGGCACGTTTTGCCAGTAACCTAAAGCCAAAGGCTTGCACAGCCGAAATTAGTGTTGCGGGGGGGACGGAGTGAGCCAGCCGAAGAACCGCCAAGCAGGAGGTGTTGGGGTCATGGTGGGGTCAATGTACTTTCCTTCGGTCACGGAGCTATTCTTGGCCCAGCCACCCATGTATTTGATTACGGGGAGGGGCGCGCCGATGCAGCTGGCAGCGGACGCCGCGCCTTTCCGGAGGCTGTGCGATGTCCACTTAAAACCGGGGGGCGCGGCCGTGTTGATAGTGAGGAGGGAGAGGGCGAGCCACGCGGAGATGGTGGGAACGGCACCCCATGCGGCGGAGGGCTCGGCAGGTGAGAAGCTCCATAAGGCGTCTGGGGGTGGCCGGTTGTAGAATTTTGAGCAAAACGCGACGCGGTGTTGCGTGTAGTAGTCTAGCAGGTCTGCAAGGACTGGGTTGGCCGTGATAGGGATAGCGATGACGAGCTTGTCGCTGTTGGCGCGGCGCTGGTCGTCCTTAGATTTGCGCACGAACAGACAGATTTGCTGGGAAGGCCTATCGACAATTAGGTCGCATGTCTGGCAGCGGGCGCCAGTTTCGGCGCGGCAGAAAAATATGTAATTGACGCAAACCGCTAGATAGGCCCTCAAGCGTTGCAGCTGGGGAAGGGCAGCGGGTGTCCAAGGGAAGGTATCGCGTAGGGCGTTGGCGGCGTGTAATATTTCGAGGGCGACGGGCGCGGGTAGCGGGAGGCGGGCGGCGGTCGGGAGTAGGCGGTGTTGTAGCATCTCGAGGCCACGGCGCGCGTCGGCTAGGAGTTCACCTACCGCAATAGGTTGGCGCTGGTGGTCGCGGAAGAACTTGTTAACCGCAGAGAAGTAGGGTTGAAGCGAGCTGGCCGCGACCGTTCCGAGCAGGGCCAGCCACGCCGTGTAGCGTACCATTGTGGCCGGTGTGGCCTGTAGCGGGGCGATATTTTCCTCTGCACATAAAATATAAAACTGTCTGAGGGCGCTGTCGTAGCTCGAGTACATGGAGGGCGCTAGCGAGTTGCTGAGCAGGGTGACCGCCGTAACCCCGAGTTTGTCAGATCCTAGGAGGTCTCGAAAATTTTCAGAGAGATCGGCAGATAAGGGTGCCGGTGCTGCTTCGCGGCGTAGGCCGTAGCTTGGTGGTCATGTACGCAGAGGGGGAACGCGCGGTACAGGCGCATTTAATCGGTCCGGGCGCAACGCTCGGCCAATCGCTCCGCGTCGAATGTAGAGCCAAGAGGGGGTGAGAGCCGAAAGGCCACGATGCTCCACGCGGGAGGTCCGACCCCTTCGCGCTTGCCCAGCCTGCCGGGAAAGAACAGGTCTCGGGACGCCGGGAAGTGCACGGTCTCGGTTGCCAAGCGGGCGAACGCGTGGTACCACGTTTTGTTTCTCCAGTAGGGTGCGATGACCGTAGCCGCGGCTTGTGCTTGCGCTGGTTTTGCGGCGAGAGCCGGGAGGACAGACCACGGGGGGTTGCAGTAGTTGTTTTTGCGTCTCCACGCGGCATCCGTGAGGTGCAGGCAGTCGATGTCCTTGCACAGGGGGTCGCGCCAGCGGGCGTTGAAGCGTGGCAGTTGAGCGTTGAGCATGGACGCAAAACGGTCGATCGTATGCGGGCCCCACCGGCGCTGAAGGTGGTCGAAAATCCGTGGGTTTTAGCTGCCAGTCTTCGGAGTCCATTTCGCGGCTTAGCGTGTCGGCCCAGATGTTGGCGGCCGACCGGACGTAGCGTGGGCGGATGTGGATGTCGTTGGTGTCGAGGAGGAACCACAAGCGCCGTAGCTCGGTCATCATGAAGGGCGACCGGGACGTGAGCTTGGTTAGGGCGGCGACCACGGCGGTATTGTCCTCGTGGAGGAGGACTTGTCGACCTCGGAGTTGCGGTAAAAAGGATTCGACCGCGTGTCGAACCGCTCTAAGCTCCTTCCACGTAATGTGTTGGAGGCGGTCGGGAGCGCTCCAAAAACCGCGGGCTTGGTAGTTGGCGTCCTCGTTTAGGACGCCCCCCCGTCCATAGTCGCTCGAGTCGGCGTGCAAGTATGCGGTCTCGATGGGCTTGTAGATTGACCGGCCGTTGTGTTGAGTGGGCACCGTGCGCCACCACTCGAGGTCTCGTCGAAGTTGGTGGGTGAGGCGCACGCGCCCCCCCCAACCAGTTCGTGTAGCCAAGACGTTGTGGAGCTCGCGCAAAAAGAATCGCGCGGGCGCGATGGCGAGGTAGAGAAACTGCGCTTTTCCCGCGAAGGCTGCTAGCTGACGTGCGGGCAGCCATCGAGCGTTCGACGTCGCTCGCCCGAGTAAGGACGAAGCGTGTTGCGCGAGGTGTTGCAGTTTTGCGGGTGGGGCGCGAGACTCGCCGAGTTGAAAATCTACCGTTAAGCCCAAGTGGTCGCCGATCTGCGTTGGCGTGCACACACCTTTCTTGGGGTTTCGTTGTAGGCCGAGGCTGTCTAGCAGGGCTTGAACGCGCTGCCGAAGTAGTAACGCGTCGTCGTAAGAATCCGCCAAGAAGAGGAAGTCGTCCATGTAGGGGAGGAGTCGTGTACCTCGCCATCGCGCGTTCCGGAGGAAGCGTTTGGACAGCCGGCGTGGGCCGGTCGGTGTAGATGCGGGCGTGGGAGGCGGTGGGCGGCGTAGGTGGTTCGTGAACACTTGCGTGAGCTTGCAAAAATAGTAAGCGGAGCCCGACCATCCCATGGGGAGGCACGCGAGGCGCCATAGGGTGCCGCGGTAGTTGACCGTGAAGTAATCTCGGTCTTACTCCCGGATGCCAAGGGTGTAGTACTCATCGGCGAGGTCGAGTGAGACGAAGAAGTCCCCCGGCCGCGATAGATGGCGTAGGTGCTTGAGTGTCTCGCACGTCATGTTGAAGGTTGAGCAGTAGCGGTTGAGTTCGCGAAGGTCGATAATCAAGCGCCATTGATTGCATCCGGGTTTGGGCACCAAAAACATCCGGGAAACGTAGCGAGGGTTGTCCGAGCGCTCCCACGCGCCGCACGCCTCGAAGCGTGGGAGTTCCGAGTTGAGAAACTCGAGTTGGGCAGGCGTGGCGTCTAGCATAGAGATGCCGTGGTTGAATGGCTTGGGTCGTACGCCGTGCTTGAACTTGACGCGTACGCCGTGGCGGATCCAACTTAGGACTTGGCCGCTCGCGCCGATGCGCTCCCACTCACGCCATTTTCGACGTACGCGGTGGCGCATGAAGGAAGATGTCGGGGAGCAGGAATCAGCGCGGCGGGCCACACCATCATTTCTTGTTCGGGGGTTTAGCCGGGTCGGTCGGCTTGGGAAGGGGGTGGCGCGGGCTGTAGCTGCTTTTGTTGCAGCGGCCTTGCGTTTGTCGGCGGCTGCTTTGCGGGCTCGAGCGTCGGGGCTTGTGGGTTTGTCCGGCGTGACTTTCGCGAAAGCGGCGCCGGCGGCGGCCTTGCTAGCGGCGTGTAGGCTGACTTCCACCGTGCGGTCGACGAACGCTTGGCGTAGCGCGTCCAATGGGCCGGAGACCGCGGTAGGGCGTGGGCGACAGAAGCGCTCGTGGGCCAATTCGACAAAGACGCGGTCCGCATATGTGCTCGCTTGTCTGCCCTTGGTGAGGCGGAGGAAGCCCAATCGAGTACGGGCGGCCTCCTCCGTCGCTGTGTGGGTGCGATGACCCGCTCGGATGAGGGCAATCGCTGCCGCCTGCTCTATCAGTAGAGGTGGGCCGTGCGACAGCGTGTCCAAAGCCTCGCCAATTGCCGCGTTGGCGCAACTGTCGAAGAAGGCATAGCACCCGATGTGTAGGTACTCGTCGTATGCCGCTTGGGTGCGTTTGTCGCTTAGAGCTCGGGCGGTGTCGTCCGTGAGAGTCCACAGACGGGGCTCTTCTACGTCGCGAGGGGGACGTTCGAGGCCGGCCGGGATGACTTCGCCGTAGTAGGTGAAGTCGACGAAATCAGACGCGGAGGGATCGGGTTCGTCGTCAAGCAGGTCGATAGGTGGCTCAAGGGCCTCCTTATCACCCTCCGTCGCTGGGGTCGCGTCGGCGGCAATGGACTGCTGTCGATCATTAGGAGCAGGTGTAGTTGTCGTCTGCTAGAGCTGAGCGAGTAAGACAACGTTAGCCGCCATAAACTGCTCAGTGATCCGTTGTTCCGATGCTAAAACTGCCGTACAAATCTGTTCGGCTGTGCGTTGTTCGATGGAGGTAGCGTGAGGGTCGGCCGCAGCGGCGGACGTAGACTGCTCAGGCTGCATGGTGCGGAATTGCGTAGCTGAACGAGGGGAAGTGTCGCGTGACGCTCGAGTGCGCATGGGACGAATGGTAAACTAACACCCTGCTCGACTACGAGAGTCGAGACTGCATTCGCGCGAAGCCTAGATTGGCTGAGCGCGAAAGCAGAGAGTGCCTAGGCTCGTGGCTAGCTACGGCTTGTAAGGCACAGACTAGCTAGAGCTGACCGTTGGGGAAGTCGTTGGTCGTTGGTTGCGCCTAACTGTTCGAGCAAGGTGGTTGCCCTGCAGGTGAGACGCGCCGATATTAAAAGTGACAGTAACCGCTAGAGTTACTGTCCCGTACACATGGAATTGGATATGCAAACCTCTAGATTCAAATCAATCTGACCATAAATATATATATATTGTTACTGCTAAGACGGGGGGATTGTGGCAATCACTGGGGTTGCTTACAAAGAAAGTTTGCACACATTATACACATTGCAGATAGGTGTGTCGATAGGTATACGTGGATGAAGAGCACCCGATCCAATCTTTGCTCTTAAGTGTCTTAAATAGTTGAGCAATTGATGGTCGTTAGACAGTAGCCGGTCTAGTTTGCGGGTATTATTGTAAATCATTTTAATTTTTACTGTCATTTAAGCAAAGGGTGAGCAACAGACATGTAAAAACTCGGCGCTCCGTTGATGGGAAACTGATCGATTTGGTCTTCACTCCTTTCCATGAACAATCCCATTTCACCTTGGAGGCGTGTGGTGATGATGGGGGGTTGAATGTGCACGGGAACTTACCTCATTGCTCTCTATCCGACTCAGTTTTGGCGAGAGACTTGCTTGGCGAAATGGGTTTCATCAATTCACTTTGGGAGCTCGCGGAAAAATCGGACAACATTTGGAAAGTTGTCGGCGTACGGCGTTACAATCCACTCTCGCCATCTGCATTCTACCTAGTAAAGGGGCTAACTTCAACAAGCTCACGACAAACTGGAAGTTGTAGCAAGAGTTGCATGCCGCATGCAGTTGTATTCTCGATAGTCGTCTCCCGGCGGCGCGGTGCTTCAGGAGACGGTGGTACGTGCTCTTTGCCATGTACATGTGTGGTTGATGGATTCAGAATATTCGCTTCCACCTACCTACGGCTGATGTTGGGCGCTCATTTTCAAGTTCTCAGAGTCGTTTAAGAAGAAAATATATACATGCCACTTTTTTGAGCATGTAATTTGTTTCTCGGGACTACTGGAGTTTGAAAAGGTTTTATTTTGGGGTGATTTGCTTTTACTGTGATACTCTTGATTGGGATGTGGCGTTAAGTAGGTATGGTATGCGCCGTATGTTGGCCCCTTGCACCTTGGCGGGTTTCATGGTCGATTGTTTTCGCGGAATGCAGCGTTTCATGGCCGCGTTTCTGATATTGATTTGTTTTAGGATATATTTCAGAAATTATGTCTAAATGTCGCCCCTTTTATTGATGTGTTTAACGCAGGGTATTGTGAGACGTCTCATTTGAAAGTAGGGTTTGGTTGGCTGCCTTTAGGGCAAGCATTGCCGCGGGTTGGGCGAGGTCACCCACCCGCTTACTTGGCTCATCGATAACACGGTGGTGGAGCTCGGCAGCGACAACTCCCTCCTCATGCTCTTCCACACATGGGCCGGCCGCATCTCCAAGTCCAACAGCGCCGACGGTGAGCTCCCCTTTCCTCTTGTGTTCCTCCCGTCCTCTTCCCTTCCCGTCAATGTCTTCACCACCAACCGCGTAGGACGATGTTTTGAATGCGCCGCTGTCGTGATTGCGATTGCTTTGTTTTTGCATATTTTTAGCTGAGGGATTTAAGTCTTTTGAAGCTTTTGACGCTATTTGGGCAAATTGTGTGTGTGTGTGTGTGTGTGTGTGTGTGTGTGTGTGTGTGTGTGTGTGTGTGTGTGTGAATGGGGAAATAGGGGGTGATTGTGGGTGTGTGTATTTGTGTGAATATGTGTGTGTATGTGTATGTGTGTCACTGTGCATGTGGGAAGTCTTGGAGCGTGCCCATGTCTGTGCCTGGTCTGCCAAACCGTGATGTGAAGGTGCAACTATTTTTAATTGCCGCTCCCCGTCATTGTCATGGCTTTGGTAACAATGTCGCGTTATCAAAATATGTAATGTTGAATTTGTATTGTTTTTATGGCGATTCTGCATGGATTATTGTCTCTCAATTGCTATTGTTTTTCCCAATTTTATTGGAATATTTATTTCCTCGGAATTTTATGCCAGCCAACAAAAAATGGGTGCCGGAGGAAAAATGTCTTTACCTCTTGTTACTTCTCGCTGTATTGCATAAATTCGTGGTATTTGCGGATATAGCGACGTACGATATGCATTTTGTAACGGAAATTGCGATTTACAGGTACTGGATACGGGTACCTTTGTCTCTGCGATTTCTGTCTTTCGAGGGAACGTGTGCGGTCAGAATATGTCGATATGAACAACGGCAGAAGTTATTACAGCGCGCTGTGTATCCAACAGTGCGTACCCTAGCCGCGCACAGACTGCGGCTGTCACGGCGATTAAGTTTTTATCTGTTGTTTGAGGTGGCGGTCTTTCTCAATCAAAAGGGGGGGGAAGGGGAGGGGGGGGGGGGGGGGGGGGGGGGGGAGGGAGCCGGAGGGGGGAAGTTATGCTTTTTCATCATATAGTATCTTTTGTTGTTTGAAGTACCTCTCATTGCCTAACAGTCTATCTCCCCTCACCTAAAACCGTAAATCCTATCTTCCCATTAAAACCTTAAAACCTAGTCCACGTCGTTGGAATGTTGTTGTCTTGCTGCATTGCTCAGGAAAATTTATTACAAGAAGAACAAAATGAGCACGACGTACAAGGAAAAAGGGAGGGGGAACAAAAAGGCAAGAGTGACAAGAGGATCACGGAATCCAAAGCACGGCAAAAGAAAGCACTACATTGTGCACAAACCTAGCAGGTCGAACTAAAAAAACTCCTAGGCAACGCCGAGAATGCAACACGTGGAGGCGGCATGCGGCGCCTCACGCGCCGCTCGAGGAAGCATGCGGCCCATAGCGCGGGTGAAGAGCACCGTGATAGGAGAGGCATCCCAACCGAGGAAAAAACTATCTCCACACCGTCTGCGGCGGCGGACAAACCGCGGAAGACGTTGTCCGCGTGAGCGACATGGACAGCGAGAGAAACCTTTCGGCGCGAGGAGGCCAACAACTTGCCCACATGCACCCCTTGAGAGGCGGCTGCGTGCTTGGCCAGCTTCGTCGAGCAAGCCGTAGCCTGGCCGCCGAGAGTACTAAACTCCGTGATTGCAAAGGGAATAAAGAGAATGTCGGGGCGACTCCTCACCTCCTCCGAATGCTTCTTGGTCTTCTCAACACGGCGTAGAGCGACTTCGGGAGACATGGGGCTAGAAACACCGAACAAACCGGAAACCACGATATCAAGAGCAAGTTTTGAGCCTCGGATGCTTTCATAGTGCAAGACACCCACATCCGCGGGGAGGGCGTTGTTGCCGTTGGGGACTCCAACTTACATCGTGGGATCTGTGAGAACCTCGATGCCAACCCCGAGTGCGCCACGAACCTCCGAGATGATTTCCGCAAGGGCCGTCACTAACGAAGAGTGAGCGGTGAGGACCGAAGCATCTCCGCCGCATCGAGCCAAATGGACAGCAAAAGCAGTGGCCCACGCATTCTCCGACATGTCAACACCCGCCGACGCGAACGCACCACGCATAGCTTGAATAGAGAGATAGCTTAAAAGCACAAGCAGTGGGGGAGCGTAGAGTGGAGAGGATGCGGGATGAGGGCATGCCGAAGATGCGACATACCTCGACGCGGAAAATGCGTCGTAGTGCTTAGGTAACTTGTCACGGAGCTCACACATGCGACCCGAAGTAGGCGGGTCCGAAGCCAAACACCCAAGGGCGCCGTGGCCGAGATGATATACAAAGCGCGTAGACTCCGGCCGAGCGTGGTTAGAAAACGTGGTAGCGAGCTTCGCGAAGCGAAGCAAGTCGATGCGCTCACTAGTGTCGGCTTGTAGCTTTGGAAAGATGTCCGTGGCAAGCGCAGAAAGGGATACGAGCGAGGGTAGGCCATCAATGGACCGAGCAATATGCTCGTTTTTTGATCGGGCTTCGGCGTCGCAGCCTGCGCGAGCGACAATTGGACGTGGCGGGGGAAGCCTCGCTAAGGCTGAAGTTATCAAGGGTTCGGACTCGGCGAGAGCGTGAGAACCGCATGCGGCATCTAAGCGCGTCCACGACGAAGCGAGTTCTAACGACCACATGGGTTCGTTGTCGCCATTCTCCGTCCGGTGTACTATACCTAGTAGGGGACACCGTTGTGGTCATAGCAGTCGCTAATCGTCCACACATGGTCGGCTCCATCGGAACTTCGTCGCGGGAATCCCCGCGCACGCGAGCATCTTGCGTTGTAAGGAAACGGATAGCATAGCCCACTGCCAAACCGGCCGCTCCGACATGGGACACACCCGACAAGGCAACCAAGCCCCCAACCCCCATGCCTCCGAAACGCATGGGAAGAGACATATCGGAGCAAATGTTGCGGGGCATGCTAGCTGCGGGAAGGCCCAATATCTCAGCCTCCACATCTAGGGTGGCATTGTCGGCGCGCTCGAGAAAGGTCACGACGGTGTCACCGTAGCCCTCGCCCCTGCCAAGACCGCGGGGGACCGTACGGGCAAAGTGTCCGAAGCGGCGGTTGCAATGTTGATGGATATGAAGCGAAGTGTGAGAGTGCCGGTGAGGTGCTAGACCCCTTAGACAATCGCCATAGGCATCATACTTGCTAAAGGCCGTTTCGAACATGTCTCGAGCAAATCGGATGTACCCATTGACCCCCCCTCAATACTTTCGTCCCTTCCGTGGAGACATGTACTCCCCGCAGGATGTTGCCGTTATTGGGTGAATTATCGAAAGCAACACCGACACCCAAAGGGGAATACAAACAGTTTTGCGGATGGTTAATGCGAGGCCGACGCTAGCATACGCCTCTGGAATAGCGTCGCCAATAACCACGAGAAACGCAGGGGGTCCCATGAAATGACCATCGTCAGAATAGCCGCATACAACGGATTCGTTCGGGGCAATCGCAGCCAATTGTTTGTATACCCAAGAGGCAACTATTGTGAAGAACATGGCCCCGAGAATGCAACCTTGATGGATTCCACGGGTACTCGGGATACGCATAGCCGGGGGCCATGAGCAAATTATGAGTCGTAAACGTTCAAGGTAGATGGACGGCAACACAACATACTAGCGACGCGAAGCAACGGTCGAAGCGCGGGATTTGCAGACAATGCCTCAGACAAGGGACGCCGCAAAGAACTCGGTGAACGCGTTGGATGCGTCGCCTTGCATGTCCGCCCAGTCCGGTGAAGCGTCACGCGCGGCTCGAACCATGAATTGTACGATATCAACCCCGCCGCGGACGCCGACCCCATATTGGTGCCAAGCAGCGAACCATTGAGGCACTTCATCCCCAATTGCGGCGAGAAGCGTGAAACGAACTAAAGCGGAGCCATTTCCAATCGGGCGCAACCTCCCAATTTGGTCGCGAAGTTCTTACTCTTACTCGCGTCGTTGTTCGGGATCAAGCTTGTCTATCGGGACAAGTGTGGCGGAGGCGAGGAATGAAGCGACGCATGTGGAACTTCTGCATTCACGATGGCTTCGGCTTAACCGGTGAGAGTGCAAGGGGAACCCAACGCGCGAAGAGTTTCAAGCCTCCAACCATCGACATGAGGACTAGACTTTCCAGGGCAGTTAGCGATGACCTCCATGATATTAACTACCGAAACATGGAGTTTGATACGAGGGAAAGAGAAGGGATCCGGCAACACGTCCGCGAGGTCGTCATCGTCCTGTGGGTGCAATCGTAATAATTCCTCGTGCACCCCAAGACCCATTGCAACGGGGTTGGAGTTTGGGGGCTTAATAGCGCGACGGTACTCCCCAACCGCAGCTAGACTAGCCGCCCGGTTGGCTACCTTGGCCGAGACGCCGTTATGAAAAGGCTGCGAACGCCCCCCTACCCTCAAGCCCCCTCCTCCCACCCTCCCACCTGCGCCCTCCAACAACCCCCGCCCGACACTCCCCACCCCCCCGCCCCCCTCCCCTCGCCAATCGTCCCTCACCATATCGCCCAGCCACTCCACCTCATCAACCCCCTCCAACTCCACCTCCACTTGCTCAACACCCGCGACCTCCACCCATCCATCATGGGTGACGAGCACCTCGCAACCATCCACCAACCGGACGTTCTTCTCCTCACAGAACCAACCACACCACACACAAATCACGATTGCGCGTCGACCTCCCCCAATACCTCCTAAAGAGCGCCCGTCCACAGCACTCGCATGTGTCCCAACCCCACACATGCGTCTTCTTTGCCATTCGAAACTCGTCCTTCCACTCCGCCACTGTCATACCCCCTTCCCCCCACCTCGCCCCCCACATCATTGGCCTCTCCCTCTCCCCGCACTAAGGCACCCCGTACATCCTCATCGGGGTATACATGCCGCAGCTCCACACCACACAACTAACCCGCGTGTACGCAGAAGTTGCAGCATGGGGACTCATACTCGCAGTTGACCATCCGACTCACCGAGTCCTTTTGGGGGGGGGACTTCCAAACGACCTGACACCAAGGTACACGAGACCTCGCCCCCACCCACCTCTCCTCGCTTCCCACCTTCCCACCTTCAACCTTTCCACCCCCCATCCCCACCTTCCCTCGCAGCGGGGGCTGCTTAGACCACTGGCTCTCCACACCCCCTCACCCCTGACCCCCCCCCCGTCGACCGTCTCGGTCTTCCCCTCCCCTTCACACTTTACCGACCACTCGGCCATTCACCTCGTTATCCTAGCCCCCTTCTCCCTCATAGCTAGCCCCCCTCGCCCGATACGCCCTCCCCACAAACCACACTCCACCCGCAAATACACTTTCATACTCTACCTAACACAACACCACATAACAACACACCAAAACAGTACACACCCGACCTCATCAACCAAACCGCCACCCTTCATGCCGCCATTCTCAACACGCCTCCATCCACTACCTCCACTAACGACCTAGACACTCTCGCCTCGCAATTCACTACCCTTCTCTCTAACCACATGGACCACGCAGCCGCCATATGGCCCCTCCTTCCCCCCCCCCCCCCCCCCCCCCAAAGAAAAACCTCGACCCCCAAACGCACCTCCGGACACCCCATGGCTCTGTATAAAGTAAGGCTAGGGATCAGCCATCGATGCATCGTCGATAGTATCATCATCACCTGGTGATAGTGCCATCGATGTAATAGGTTGCGATATCGACATCGACACGATGGCAGTAGTGCTCGCATCAATGCCATCAATTATCAAAAGAATGTAAAATATTGATTATATACGCCCGATGTATCGATATTTCGTCCCAAATATCGATACATCGGCGATATTATCGGCTTAAATTGCCATCGATGTCAGCATCTCAAACTATCAACGCCATCAACATCGACAATCCAAGATATCAATACCATCAACATCGACGTTGCAAAATATCATTACCATCAACATCGACAAAATTCACTTGATCCCTAGCCTTAGTATAAAGCCACGCAAACACTTTCAAACCCTCCGACGTTCCAACCCTAACCCTAAACGCAGTCCCCTTCCCCTCGCCCAGTCTCTCCTTAATACGACCGATCACATTAGCCATGATACCATCAAACATAAGTGCCAAGACAGCATTCGCCAACACCCCACACCGCCACCACGGATAAATTGAAAAAAGTAAAATCCCGCGCAAACATCGCCTATGACGTTAACCCGAAATCTTACCACCGCCTCCTCAAAATTAAAAGCGGCCTCCTCCCCCATAGCAGTGCCACCTCGACCCTCCATAAAATCACTTGCCCCGACGCAATTAACGTAGCCACACCCAACGACGTTCTCGCGGGAGTTCACTCACACTTCGATAACGAACTCACCCGCGCCACCCACCCAAGCTTCCCCTCCCTCCGTTGGAACACCCTGACAATCCATACCCATCCGTCATCGAGCCCCACGGAGACTCCTCCCTAACCCTCGCCGGCAAGATAACACGTAATACATTCGAAAACAATCAACTCGCTAGGCAGTGGCAAGCCCCCCGGCCCAGGCAGTATCCCTAACGAAATCATAAAGTTCCTTTCCCCTGCGACCCGTTGCGCCGTCTTCTCTCTCCTCTCCCTCCTCGCCCACAAGGCCTATTCTCCCCCCGAATGGTGCCACAGCACCACCTGCCTACTTCATAAAAAAGGTGACCCGAGTCTCTTCAACAACAACCGCCCTATGGCCCTCATGAAAAAAATATTCAAACTCTGAACCGCACTAATCAAAGATGCAAGCTCTAAATCTGCAAAAACCCACGGCATCCTCAGCGACCAACACGATGGATTCCGCCATCAACGCAGCATACACGACGCCCTCGCCTCCATAATCATGATGATGGAGGATGCAAAAATCCACAACAAAGACATTTACATTATGTATGCGGAATTGAAAGGCGCCTTCAACGCCGCCGACCACCGCATCATGTTCAAACACATGCGACATCTCGGTATGCTTTCCACCTTTGTAGACACTTGGGAATAACTCTATGGGGTCTCCACCACATACTATGTCACCCCCTACGGCTCCACCCCCTCCATAGACATCAACCGAGGAACCCTCCCAGGAGACACCCTCTCCCCCTCCCTCTTCACCCTCTTTCTCGAACCACTCCTCCGATGGCTCAAAGTAGGTAGCCGAGGCTACCGCCCCGGCACCCCCTCCACTACCGTAGACCCCACAGAACCCATGGCGACCTACCCCGGACACGGCTTCGCTGACGACCTCACCCTCGCAACGGGCTCACCCACCAACATGACCCTCCAGCTCCAAAAGCTCTCCATTTCCAGTGCTTACACATGTATGATTGTTAACGTCCGTAAATGATGTATTACCGGCGTATTATGGCGCTCAGGCAACGCCCTCTTCCTCGTTAACCGCACCCTCCTTGCCTCACGCCTCCAACACCACCTCGTCACCATCAGCACACACAATTTCTCATCCCCTCCATCGGCCCCTCGGACACCTACCGGGTCTTCGGAGCCGAACTCAACACCTCACTCACCCTCACCAAACACATGCAGGAACTCAAGAGCACAACTACCTCCCTCATCAACGCCCTATCCACTTCCCTCCTAACCCAATCTCACAGAATCCGAGTCATCCGCGGACTCCTCATCGGCAAGCACTTCACCTTCCAGCTCGGCCTCTTCAGCGACTCACAACTCAACATCATGGACGGCCAATCTGCCGAGCACTCCGTTCCGCCGTCTCCTCGGTGCGTAACTACCCCCGCACAACCCTCCACCACCCCACATCCGACCTCGGTTACGCCCCTCCCCTCCAAGCCCATGCCGCACAACTCACGGTCTGTCATCTCAACGACAAGCTTATGTACACCCATGGATATAGAGGCCACATGGCAAGAACACACATCCACACCATTTCCACCCCATATAATCAATGGCCCACAGAGTCCATCATGTCACGCAGCACCTCCCCCACCCACACTCAGATGCCTAGTCCGGGCCCAACGCGACGCAGGCACCATGTTCCACCATATCCCGCCCCTCTCCCTCTCCAACCCCATCGCCACCACACTCCGTGCCCACTTCACCCGCCAAGACGACACCCTCCTCGCCTCACTCCGCGACAAAGCCACCCACATCACCGACCCACACACTTACAAACAAGCATACTGTGACTTTACACCCCGCCGAACACACACACATTCCTTCTTCCCTGCCTCAACTCCCTATGGCAAACCCACATTACCACATGGCGACTGGTCCTACTCAGCGCCTCCTCCTCCTCCTCCATCATCCTCAATTCTTGCAAATCCATATCCTCACTCGAAGGAGCTGCCGGCCCACTCTCCGTCCCCATCCGTCTCCTCGCCGCGGTCCTCACCGAACCACTCGACAGCATTCACAACCGCTTGCCCACCACACACCTCTTTACCAAACACGCTTTCCCCCCATCACCATTCACCCCTCCTAAATTCCTCTCTTAACCCCCCACCTCCTCCGCTCCCCCACCACCCTCTCCCCCGGCATCCGACCACCCCGCATTCACACCACCTCTCCCCTAGCCCCCACCACGCACATCGATGCGGAATGCCTCTCCCCCTCGGACCACCACTACCCTCCCTGCGACGTCACACGCATCATTTCCAAACACAAAGACACAGAATACGTCCAAACACAGTACATGGTCGAATGGGCCCCGGAACAACTCACGGAATGGGACATCCAACTACAACTCGACGACGACTTCTGCCTCATCTCCTCCACCCCCACACCGGTATGTCTCCCCACCCCCTACCCCACCCTCTGCTCCATATGCCACGACCCCCTCCACACAGACCTCACTTCCACTTGTAGCACATGCCCGTACTTTGCCGTCCATTCCCACTGCCGCCCCGAGCAGGGACCCGACACGTGGCAATGCGGCAGGTGCGAACGCGGCCAAAAGCACGACCTCATCCGCCTACACGAAGTTCAGTGCCCCCTTTGCTTCCAACTCCACGTTACCATCAGCGAGACCCCCTCTGGCCCCACCGCCCTCAATCATCCTCAATTCCTACTTCGTCCCAACCACAACACCCATCTTGCATGACCCAATATCCACCACATGGACGCACCCCCTCGTCACATTCAACCACGATCCCCTCAATCCAACCCTCGACATGCTCCCCACCGGCAAATTCACTTTACACACCCACCCCACCCTTCACGACACAACCGTCCTCTGCACCCCCGACGGCCGAGCGGTCACGACCCTATCCGGCCCCCGCATCCGGCACCTCTACCACCACTTCCGCCCCGACCTCATACACCGCACGTTCGAGGAAAAGGTCTATCACCTCATCACACGACTAGTCTCCCGCTCAGAAATCCGCTTACCCACACTAGCCACCACCACCCGCAACATATGGGCCGCTCAAGAGGACCAACTCACAGCCCTCCGCAGCACATTCCACATCAAGACGGAACTTTTCTCAAACCCCCTCAACAAATCACTGCACTCCCACACTTATTAATCACTCTACCCCGAAGACAGAGTCTTCTCATCCAGCGGCAGCAACGCACCACACACATGGCACGGAACTAACATAGCTAACCCGGAATACGACCACGAATGCATGCGCCGCGCCATGGAACATGCAATCACAAGCGTCCACTCCACAACTACACACTTTCCCAGCGCCACCATCCTCATACTCCCCCGATGGGAACACACACCGTATCGCCACTCCAAATACATCAACTCATCATACACCCACCACATTTACACCCTTCCCAACGACGCAAACACCATCCTGCCCCCCGACCAACACAAATGCAACCCCACCCCCACACAATTCGGCACACGCTGGATGGTCGACATAGATCTCGTCGCCAACCCCCTCGCGCTTTTAGCCCTGCCCTCACGCACAACCATGACCGCCCTCCGCGACACCCTCGATGTCAAAGTTGAGGGGGCGATAAGGAATGCTTACACTCGGTGAGTGACACTGCATGTCATCTCACCCTCAGCAAGTGCCTAGCACTTGCCTATCACAGGACACGCACTCACCTTGTGGTGAGCACACGCCAACATATATTCTGAGCCTTTAGATGATATCTAACGCTCAGCAACTTGCTACCATTAGCAACCTAATTTTCTCTATTGTTGATTGGCTTATCATATCATTGTGCTGAGTCACAGCCGTACTATCACGATGCTACTTGACCAACATTGCTGTGTAGCAACTTGATTACCACACAAAACCATGTCTCGCAACACCCCCCTTGCTACGCAGGCAATCCCATGATGGCATTGCACAACTTGCCATGCCTTGCACTCACTTATGGCTTGGTAAGCGCATCAGCAAGCATATTCTCCGTCGCACAATATTGCACCTCGATGTCTCCGCTCTACACCTTCTCCCGACAGAAGTGGTACCTCACGTCCATGTGCTTGCTGCGTCCGGTCTTCATGCTATTCTTGCTGAGTGCAATACAGCTCTGATTGTCCTCGTGAATTGTGATGGGAGACCCGGAGTTTTGGTGAAACTCGTGGAGCAGTTGCTTCAAAAACATCGCCTCCTGAGTGGCCGCAGTCAGCGCCATATACTCTGCCTCCGCTGTCGACAACGCCACAGTTTGTTGCCGCTGACTTTCCCAGCTCACCGCTGCACCGTTGAGCATGAACACATACCCCGTGCGAGAGCGGCGCTCGCCAATATCACTCTCGTAGTCAGAATCTGACCATCCTACCACCTTTGATGAGGGTCCGCCACCGTACATCAACACCGACTCTGCGGTCCCCTTGAGGTAGCGGAGCACCCTCTTGGCTTGCTCCCAATATGACTGAGAGGGGTCGGACATGTACCTACAAAGGTGGCTAACAGCCATGGTGCTGTCGGGCCGTGTGCTTACGGAGGCGTACAACAAGCTGCCGATCAAGCTTTGGTACGGCACTAGACCGGGAGGCAACCTTGATGTCGACGTCTCCACACAATTCCTCAAAGCATCGACCGCCATAGGTGAGCCCACTGGCTTGCAACCCATCATGTTGAAGCGCTCCAGCATATCTAAGACGTATTGTTGTTGTCCAATCCTGATGGTGCGGCTGCCACGATCTCGCTCGACTGTCATGCCAAGCAACCAAGACACTGGACCGGGGTCTTGCACGTTGAACCTTTCGCCGAAAGCCGACTTGAACCCAACGATGAAGCTACCCGCTGGTCCGACGATGATGTTGTCGTCCACGTACAACGCCAAGACATAAAGCTCACCCTCCTTGATGAAGACGTAAATGCCGGGATCCACCTTGGATTGGCTAAAGCCATACTCCTCTAGCCATGCTGTGATGGTCTTATTCCAGTTCCTAGGAGCTTGCTTGAGGCCATACAATGATTTCTTCAACAAGCACACTCGCTCCTCTCCATTGATGTCGAAGTGACGGAATCCTTCCGGCTGCCTCATGTAGATTTCCTCCTCGATATCGGCCTCCAAAGATGCCGTCACCACATCAAGTTGCTCCACCCAATCATTATAAGCAGCAAGCGCGAGCAACGTTCGAATAGAAATCACCCTCACTGTGGGAGCGAAGGTCTCGTGGTAGTCCACACCCTTCTCTTGAGTACACCCGCGAGCCACAAGTCTTGCTTTGTACCTTGTTATATGTCCATTGGCATCGCGCTTCAACTTGAACACCCACTTGGAATCTACGAGTTTGCGACCACCACGACAAGGGACCAATGTCCAGGTTTTCCGATATACAAGTGAGTCGTACTCGCTCTTGATTGGGGACTCCTCCCACTCCCCCGATTGGGGAATCCTCAGCGCTTGCTTGAATGACACCGGCTCTTGAACAGTCGGGCTGCTGGACGACTTGATAGCCGCGGTACTTCCCGTAGTCCATCCATCTCCCGAAGCGCCCGCTGAACGGAGATCATACCTTGGACTGGGTACGCATTGCTGTGGTGCGGCAGTGGATCGAAGATTATAACTTGGACGTGGAGTCTCCCCCGAATGCATGTCCCGTTTATCTTCCGTCGACCCAGAATGATGTCGCGACTCCCGTAGCGGCGACTCCCCCGAAGGTGTATCCCGTTCTTCGCTACACATGGTGCGCGGAATGCTGTCCTCTTCATCATCGGTGCGTTGCTCCGCATTGCTCTCCCCCATGGAGAGGACAGCAGCCTCATCGAACACCACGTTACGGCTGCTCACCACCCGACGAGTAGCAGGATTGTACACCAACCACGCAGGTGATTCGGAAGCATAGCCCACAAAGACACCCTTCCACGCGCGATCGTCAAGTTTGCGGCGTTGAGACTTGTCAACGTGGACATAGGCCGGACAGCCGAAGACCCGCATGGAGCTCAAATCAGCTCGTCCACCGGTCGCCAAGGTGAAAGGTACACCGCCGGCTCCGCTACTATGCACACGATTGCGGACATGCACCGCAGCGGCCATCGCTAGAGCCCAATACGATTTAGGCAGCGCGGCTTGCCGGATCATTGGCTGCGCCATCGGAACCAATGTCCCCCACTGCCGCTCAATCCGGCCATGTTTCCAATGCGCGTAAGGGGCAGTGATCTCCACAACGATGTTGAACTCATCCAAGAGGTTTCGGAAGGCAGCACCTAAGAACACCGTGTCATTGTCCACTCGAAGACGACGAATCGTGTGCCCAAGAGAACGGATGGTAGTCAACATGCGACGGAACGAGGCGGGAGCCTCATCATTGGAGCGGACCGCATCATGCAACATGAAACGGCTCCGGAAATCAACCGCACACAAGCTGTACCGCCGTCCTCCCAAGGATGGAACACTCATAGGACCGCAGAAGTCTAAGCCGAGGACCTCAAAGACACCAACGTTCCGGTCAGCCGGCTCAGGAGAGATACGGCGGACGTGCGACTTACACACAACACACGTCTCACAGAACCCCAACTTCTCCGACGCAGAAAACGCCACACCCTCCACCTGAGTGGCCAAGAGCCCGTCCAATTGCGACTCGTCAAGGTGACCGAGTCGGGAATGCCACAACCGTTCTTCCAATGGCGCAGTGGCGACCGAAGCGGTAGGATTCGACGAAGCAACCCGCGCCGGCAACCACACCAACAAATGTGGGCGCTCTAACGGAACCACCACGCCACCACCATGACCGTCATGAAGACGAAGGTGGTCCACGGGATCAGCTAACACCACAGAATGACCTTGTCGCCGAGCTTGGGTGAGGCTGAAAAGCCGATGATAAGACCACGACAAACAATGGGATAGCTTAGGAACGTGGAGCACATTCTTGAGCGTGGCAGGAATCTCCTCTCCATCTTCAGCCTTCACAATGATGCGGACCGAGCCCACTCCAACAGAGCGGGCGCTAAAGCCCTTTACTCAAAGCCGGTCGGTGAGCACTCGATACTCACAGAAGTCACGGCGCACACTAGTCATGTGATGGCTGGCGCCGCTGTCGGCCAACCACATCCACGTTTCCCCATCGCGCTCGAACATGTGTCGAGCCTCGGAGAATGGCCTCGCAGGGGTGGCTGTCACGTCCATGACCGCCGGAAAAGCAACCGGGGAGTCCACTTGCGCCGAGTTACCTCCGGTGTTGTTGACGGGGCACTCGGACCTGCGATGGCCCGTCTTACCACAGCCATAGCAAACACCACGAAAAATTGTAAGTAATACCGTATACGTATTAGTTGCAGATAGCTACTGTAAGCTATTCTAGATATGATTAGTACATGTCTAGATCGGACATACCGATAAACTGTTTGACTCGGTACAGAGCTGTCGCTAGGCTACAGCTCACTCACTTCTGTTGTCCCGACACCACGCCTGTAGGCTGGTTGTCGCCGTAACTGTTCCGTTTGCGGAACTGTGACTGTAACTACGTTTGCGTACGTTATCTTCCACACTAACTGTGTTTGCATGGTTTAACAGGTTATGGGCCCCCGCCTCACGTCACTCACGCGCGACAACCTGGTTCGGCGAGCTGCGATCGACAGCTCTCCCGCAGAAGGCAAGTTTCTTTAGACTCCTACTGCTTTCAACTTGTAGTCGGCGGTATCGCCAGTATAAACTGCGAGTTTAAACCCCGCCACCACCCTCTTAAGTCAGCCACCCGCCGGAGATAGCCAGCCACCCACACCGACGCACTCGTCGTGTGTGGACAGGGTGCACACAAGTCCAAGCTGGAGAACGGGGGGGTGCACTGTCGGGTGAATACGCATCCACAGGTTGCACGCTAGCCGTAGCTTACCTTTTTTATTTTCATATTAGCTTAGCGACTCCGCCATCAGCGCAGCGCTCCACCTGTCCTGGCCTTGACCTCGACTTGTGCCCCACATTGGGTGGAGGATACAGAGAAGGTGCTCTGAGACACCCCGGGGCTACAGGCCGAGGGGTCGGCGGGCATCAGGCCGTCTCTTTGCATACCGATGTTAGGCACGAGTGTGACGAGTACAGTCCTGCAACAGTACATTGCAGGACATTGTACAGGTACTCGTTACGAATACCAAATCGTGCTTTTCCACAGGACGGACGTATACTCGTGGGTACGTCGCTACTGCAATATTGTAATGGTGCTGATGCTACAGTACGACCAGTACCTCCCGGTACGTACAGATATGCATAATTAATCTAACTAGCCAGATGACGCGCCAGAACGAGCTCTTCCATGCAGAAGGAGCTGCGTCGTGAAACCCAATGCTAGACAGACCGTGTCTCGAGGACAGATGACGACGGTTGAGCAGCACTGACGCCTGACACGTAAGCGAAGCTTGCAGGCGTAACTAGTATGGGCTGAAACCTATTTAAGCCCAGTGCAGTAGAGGGAGGTGACAGAACCTTTTAACAATTCCTTTGTTCACTTACAACATCTACTGCCTAAGTACAGCAGTGAAACTTCTCTCAACAATTGCCTCTCGACAACATCATTTTGCAATCTTGCAACAACAGAACTAGACAGACTAGAACAGATTTGTGCTAGCGTTTAGCTTTCAGAGGCTAACCGCCACACGAGTCCGGCTAGCGGTTTTTACCGCTGCCTGTTTTTAATCCAACTCTTTCTTTTTCGCCCTCTGTCGAAATGGCGCAAAAACCCCCGTCTGTTGCACCTTTTGATTCCCCTGACCCAGGCTCTCAACAGAGCACTGTCGATCACCCCCCGGACACTCTCGCACTGCTCGTTGCGCAAGTGGCGCACTTAACAGCTCGCCTCGACTCGCAGTCCGCCGAGGGTGCTGTTGCTGCTGCGGGTGCTAATCCTCACCCCCCTGTAGCTCAGCGCCGCCACGATGCCCCCATCGAACCCGTCCGGGACAGCCACGACGGCCACCCCCTTCACCTTCTTGATCATCCCCACCCTGGTTACGCACCCCCGGACGCAGAAACAGTCTTTGCTGCTACTACGCCTGCAACTCCTACTGGCGACACTCGCACAACGCCGTCACGATGCGCCCCGCGAGCCCTCGCGTGCCGACGCGCACCACGACCCCTCGCGTCACGCCATCCGGGTTGAGCACCTCCCACCACCTCTCCCCTTCCCCCCCGCCGGATATTCCCTTCAACACCCCGGCCCTCATATCCCGGAGGTGCCCTCTCACCTCGTCCCCCCCTACCGTAACCACCCGCACTCGTACGGCCCGCCGCGTCCCATGGCCGGCCGCTCTCCCTTTCCCGGTGGCCCACCTCCTCCCTTTCCTGGACGGCACTCTCCACCAGTCCAACATGGTGACCACGCCACCCGTGGTCGTCGTCGCCCCACTATTGACCCGGTGGTCATCAACCGGGCGGCCCACGAAGCCCCCGGCTTCGACAAGGACGCCCTCAACCGGTCCATGAAGATGTCGGTCCCCGTCATGTGCCCAACCACGGACTTCAAGCAATGGAAGAGGACCTTCCTTAATTTCCTCTCCATCAAGGCCGCTTACCTCATTCCACAGGTGGCCATCCGCGACTCCGGCGTCTGGCTCGACGAACAAGCGCAACACTACGCCTACACGCTGCTACTCCATGCAGCCAGCGCGAATAAGCGCGATGACCAAGCGATGAAATGCGTTTCTCCAGCCCGCCCTGACTGCGCCGCTGCCGCGTGGGACATCCTTTGTGAACGCCTCGACTGTCGGTCTTTTGCTCGCTCCTTGTCCCTCCTGGACAACCTGACGGTCAGACAGCGCCTTGGTCAGTCACTCAGTGACTATGTCCACTACATGCGCCAGACCTTTGACGACTACAACGACACGTGCCAATTGGTTGATGGCTCTGTTGCCATCCACCCCCACCACCTCGGTCTCCTCATGCTGCGCGGTATCTCCAGCAGCGGCCCACACGGTCAAGCGAAGCAATGCGTCATCAACGCCTTTGACACAGACTACATCATGTCGGCTGATGAAGTAATGGCTAGCATTCTACACCTTGCGCATAACATGGACGACGACACTGCTCCGGACACACCCGCTCCGGACATATCACCCCCTCCCATCTCTGCGTTCATTGCTGCGGGCCGCGGCTCGAACAGCGGTAGAGGCCCACCACACCGTCACCCTCGCGGCCATCGACCCAACAAGTGTGGCGCTTGTGGCAGCCTCAACCATCTCATGTCCGCCTGCACTGCCACAGATGACGCTATCCTTAAATGGAATCTCGCCAAGCGTAGGCTGACAGTCCAAAAGTACGGCGCCGCCGACAGCACCCCCTCTGCTCACGCTGCGCTGCTGAGCGACGTCCCTGCCGACGACGCCCCCGCCGATGACACAGACTGCCTTCCCACCCTCGAGGACTGCGCTGATGACTACGATGACGACGAGGTGAGTTTCCCATTCAGCTCTGTGGCATTCTCCTCTTCCCTCGCTCCGGGTCGTAACCTGTCCAAGTTTTGGGTCGTTGATTCCGCCTGCTCGATTAACCTCACTGCGTTCCGAGATGACTTCGTGAAATTCACGCCCCCCTCCACTCCCTCTCGCGTGGGCGGTGTCGGCGTTGACGTTAAGGGCAGTGGCTCCGTGTGGATTTCTGTCAGACTTGCCTCTGGCCAGCTCATCCACCGCACTGTGTATGCACTGTACACCCCTGACCTATCATCTCGCTCCGCGCAGCGTATCGGCAGACTACTTAGTGTCAGCTGGATGCAACTCACAGCGGATGTGAATTCATATTCCCTTCCGACTCTGACACTGGTTTGCTTTTGGTACCCACAGGCATGGGTGTGCTAGAACCGTCCGGAAACGGTCTCTACCTCCTTCCCCACCAGCCAAACCTCCCTTCAAGCCCATCCGCACCGGCGGCACTTGACCCCTCCCCTCAGGTTGCCCTTACTGCCCAGTGTGATCCCGTCGTATGGCACCGTCGATATGGCCACCTCAACATGCAAAGCCTTCAGGCCCAGCATACTCACGGTGTTCCGACTAGCCCTGTGTTACCTAGCGCTGTAACCCACGTTTCTTGCGACTCTTGCTTACTTCACAAAGCCACAGCTGCACCACGCAACACAGCCGCTTGCGCGAAGCCATCCCACCCCCTCCTCAACCTGTCCGCCGACCTCTGGGGCCCGGTCAATGTCCCCTCCCCACATGGCCTCCGTTACTGCTTGCTCGTCATCGACCACCACACCAACTACATGTGGGTGCGGTTCCTTAAGTCTAAAGACGACGCATGTTCGGAATTGGAAACCATCCTTTTGGACATCAAACACTTGCATGCCCGCCATCACTCCCGGACGGGCGCATTCGCACCGGTCCTCAAGTTTGACTCAGAATTTGTGTTTGAAGCTGTTGTCACTCGCCGAATGTGCGCACACCTCGGCGTCGGGGTGCAGTTCTCTACCCCATACGCCCACCACATGCTCGGCAAGGCCGAACGTCCCTGGCGCACTATCCGGGATAATGCATCGGCGATGCTCCACAACATGGCCGTTCCCAACTCCATGTGGTCGTGTGCTGACAGCACTGTTGTGTACCTTCGCAACCGCACGTACAGTCGCTCGGTCGGACCTAATGGAGGCGTCCCCCTCACACTCCTTACGTCGTCGGTGCCCAACGCATCCAAGTTCCGCGTCTTCGGCTGCGCCGTTTTCGCAAAGGTCCCCGACAAACAACGTCGGAAACTCAGTGAAAAAGCATTTCGCGGCGTCATGGTGGGCTATTCCCCTGACGCACCCGGGTATCGTGTCTACAATCCGGAAACGCGTCGTATCACCACCTCCGTACATGTTGTCTTTCAGGAAGACACCCCAGGCTTCGACACGCAACCCTCCGTCGACTCGACCATCACCGACTCTTCGGACGACGTACCCGCAGACTCACCCATGTCCCGCCCCATCGACCTCACATTACCCACACACCTTACCCCCCTGGCCGCCTCTCGCCATGCTCGGCTCCGCTCCCACCCCATCCGCTACGGCGATATGGTTGCCCACTTGTCCGACTACCCACCAACCCTCGTAACGGCGTGTTGTGATCCTGAACAAGGCCAAGCTCAGGAGGACATCTTTGAGCACCCTCACGTCCCCGACCTTGTCACTGGTCCCCCACACACACCTGCCGGCGCGTCCCCTACTGCCATCGCACTCTTCTCCGCCCGAGAGTGTGTGGAACCCAAATCCTACCGGGCTGCCCTGGACAGCGCCCAAGCCCCCCAATGGCAAGCCGCTATGCAACATGAGTATTCCTCCCTCATCAGCAACGGCACGTGGGACCTTGGGGACCTCCCCCCCGGCCGCATGGTCGTTAACAACATGTGGATCTTCAAAGTCAAGTCGGATACAGCCGGCGACGTCTTCCGCTTCAAAGCGCGGTTCGTCGCCAAGGGGTGCAGTCAACGCGCTGGACTGGACTACACGGAGACCTTCTCCCCGGTCATCCGCATGGCCAGCCTGCGTCTCTTCCTCACCATCGCAGCCGCCCACGACCTTGAACTCTGCCAGCTTGACATCGACACAGCGTTTCTATACGCCCCCATCCGGGAGGATGTGTACATCCGCCAGCCCCTCGGTTTCACCGATGGCACGTCCAAGGTTTGCCACCTCAAGCGTTGCCTCTACGGCCTTAAGCAGTCCCCCCGCGAGTTCAACACGCTACTTCGTGCGTGGCTCGTCGACCATGGATGGCAACAATGCGTCTCCGATCCGTGCATCTACATCTTTCGCACCGGCCACGTCTTCGCCATGATCGCCTTGTACGTGGATGACATTCCTGCGGCCTGCAATGATGCCACGTGGCTCGCCTCGTTCAAAGCCCAACTCGGAGCACGGTTCAAGATCAAGGACCTCGGCGACCTCTCCCAACTCCTCGGCATGCACATTACCCGCGATCGCTCCAAGCGCACAATCTCGCTGGACCAGTCCAAGTACCTGCGCGACATCCTCGCCAAGTACGGCATGTCCGACTCTAAGCCGTCGTCCCTTCCGATGGACCCGGGCTTCCTCGCCGGCCTTGCACACTTGAACTCGCCCTCTCTCGCAGGAGTGGCCAAGGACGTCTACCCTAGCCTCCTGGGCAGCCTCCAGTACGCCGCCGTTTGTACACGCCGCGATGTCTCCACGGCGTTGAGTATCCTGGGGTCTGCCCAGGCCTCGCCCACCGAGGCACACTTGCAGGCTCTGAAAAAGGTCCTCCGCTACCACCATGGCACCATCGACATGCGCCTCACGTTGGGGGGGGCCTGGACCACAGCCTTCAACTCACATGCTTTGCCGACGCTGATTGGGCCAACGACAGCAGCACCCGCAAGTCTCGCTCCGGCTATCTCTTCACCCTCGGACGCGGGCAAGTCAATTACAAGTCCAAACAACAGACTTGTGTGGCTCAATCCACGTGTGAAGCCGAGTACTTCTCTGCGGCCGACGCCACCAAGGAGGGACTCCACCTCCGACAACTCCTGGGGGAAATCTTCAACTCCCCCATCACCAAAACCACCACCATCTGGGAGGACAACCAAAGCGCCATTGCATACTCCCAGAATGCCTTGGTCAGCGAGAAGACTAAGCACATCGGTCTGAAGTGGCACTTCCTCAAAGACCACGTGAAACAGGGAACCATCAAGTTGAGGTACCTCCCCACTGACCAGATGGTGGCTGACATGCTCACCAAACCCCTCCCATGACCTGCACTAGCAAGACACCGAAGTGCGATCCTTGGAGGACAAGACCCAATGCAACGCTTCATCCCGTAGCTACCTTCAGGGGGAGTGTTGTAAGTAATACCGTATACGTATTAGTTGCAGATAGCTACTGTAAGCTATTCTAGATATGATTAGTACATGTCTAGATCGGACATACCGATAAACTGTTTGACTCGGTACAGAGCTGTCGCTAGGCTACAGCTCACTCACTTCTTTTGTCCCGACACCACGCCTGTAGGATGGTTGTCGCCGTAACTGTTCCGTTTGCGGAACTGTGACTGTAACTACGTTTGCGTACGTTATCTTCCACACTAACTGTGTTTGCATGGTTTAACAGACCGCAGAAGTCTAAGCCGAGGACCTCAAAGACACCAACGTTCCGGTCAGCCGGCTCAGGAGAGATACGGCGGACGTGCGACTTACACACAACACACGTCTCACAGAAGCCCAACTTCTCCGACGCAGAAAACGCCACACCCTCCACCTGAGTGGCCAAGAGCCCGTCCAATTGCGACTCGTCAAGGTGACCGAGTCGGGAATGCCACAACCGTTCTTCCAATGGCGCAGTGGCGACCGAAGCGGTAGGATTCGACGAAGCAACCCGCGCCGGCAACCACACCAACAAATGTGGGCGCTCTAACGGAACCACCACGCCACCACCATGACCGTCATGAAGACGAAGGTGGTCCACGGGATCAGCTGACACCACAGAATGACCTTGTCGCCGAGCTTGGGTGAGGCTGAAAAGCCGATGATAAGACCACGACGCACAATGGGATAGCTTAGGAACGTGGAGCACATTCTTGAGCGTGGCAGGAATCTCCTCTCCATCTTCAGCCTTCACAATGATGCGGACCGAGCCCACTCCAACAGCGCGGGCGCTAAAGCCCTTTACTCAAAGCCGGTCGGTGAGCACTCGATACTCACAGAAGTCACGGCGCACACTAGTCATGTGATGGCTGGCGCCGCTGTCGGCCAACCACATCCACGTTTCCCCATCGCGCTCGAACATGTGTCGAGCCTCGGAGAATGGCCTCGCAGGGGTGGCTGTCACGTCCATGACCGCCGGAAAAGCAACCGGGGAGTCCACTTGCGCCGAGTTACCTCCGGTGTTGTTGACGGGGCACTCGGACCTGCGATGGCCCTTCTTACCACAGCCATAGCAAACACCACGAAAAATTCTCGCTGTACTCCGGGGGAGTCTTGGCCCTATTATCTCGCCAATAGAGGATATACTGCGGGAGCCCGTTGCTCGGGCAGTACGGGGGTATATATATGAGATAGTTCCCCAATGGGTACCGAGGTTTAGGCGCGGTACTTGGTTAAGGCGTTCGACTCCGGACACGGAGGTGGCGGGTTCGATTCCCGGTGATGGTATTTCCGTGTAACCCTTTCACACTCGAATCCATCTGCAATACGCACCTTCCCATCCTTTCCATCATTGTCCCACCTCCGCCCCTATTTGCCACTTACCACACTTTGCAGGCATCTACCACCTCCCCCTTAACCCCACTCACCCCATCACTTGCCCCCTTCCGGAGCGCACGACACTAACATACTCCCCAAACAGAGGAGAGCTTGCTTGAAATTGGGATGACTTCGTATACACATACGGCTCCAAGAAGGGAGGCCCCTCCTCCCTTGGAGCGGCCGCCACTCACCCCGCCTCGGATACACGCGTCAAAGTTCAGGTGACCGCCACCCCTCCCTCTCACACCATCAATCGCGCGGAACTAGCGAGTATCGGTATCGGCCTCCAACTCGGCCATACCCACCTCCTTACAGACTGTACGTTCTCACTCCGACTCATACAAGGCTACATGAAATGCCCTTCCGCCTACCGACACAATATTCACCGTGATACACTTAGCTCCATCACACACACCCTCAAAACCCGCGCTGCGACTTAGGCATCCGCACCCACCTAGGCAAAATCAAAGCCCACAACCACTCACTAGGCAACGACCTCGAAGACACCCTTGCTAACCTAGTTGCGGACGGACATCCACCCGACACAGCATACACCACATGTTCAAACGTGTCGAAAAGCCAATGGACCTGGCCATACACACTCATACCCCCAACCATAGGGGAATCCCATACCCTACAAAGACACTAACCTTAAAACCGATGCGCACACATACAACACCAAACACACACACACACACACACACACACACCTCTCACGAACCACCAAACACGGTGCCCTCCTCGCCCGCGCCGCGGAGGACGGGTCCGATTTCACCTTCCACAAAAACACACATCACCCACAAACGCCCAATTCACCCACAAGCAGGAATTCATGCGGGGCGTGCATAACACCCGCCTCCATTCCCACAACCCCACCCGGCGCTGCCCAATGTGCGGCCAATTCACCAGCAACGGCCACATGGCCGGCCACCATGTCCGGCCCCACCATGTCCGGCCTTAGACATGATCCCCACAAAAGCGCGCTGCAACTCCTTCTCTCCCGCATGGAACGCCACAACGGAGGCCGATGGGCGACCATCACCGCTGACTTCGGTAACAAACTCATCAAATTATTCGCATCGCCCACACCCAACCACACCCCACTTGACTGTAACCCCCCCCCCCCCCCACCCCACATGCCAACCCGCCTTGTTGTTGCTGATGAAGGCCTCTCGCCCGACTCCCTTACCTCCTGCCCCGCCATCCTCCCCGCCGAAATCCCCCCCCCCCCCGCCTTGAGACCCCCGGCACACAAGCCCGACTTCATCCGACTTCGCGAACCTCAGTTTATCGGCCACACAAACGGCCGCCGCCGGTACTCGTCGATTAAGAAGATACGCATAAGGAAATGGAAATATTGCACGGACTACAACCTCTCCCAAAAATCTGAAACACCCCCTCACCAACGCCATTCGCCAGCACATGCCATGTACCGGAGTCGACATCCTTCTTATCGTCATGAGCCGCACATGTACACCGCAGTCATCCACCATTACAAGTCTCACCTACCTTCTCACCCTCCACATTTACCCTCCTGACAAACTCATCTCAAGAACACGACTCAACACGTCCAGCATCATGGCACAACTCCACTCGCATACTGTCCAATGGTTGCATAATCTCTTTCTCATCGACCGCATCAAATCTCGCACGACCGCACGCCGCACCTCCATTCACTGCACCTAAGCACGCCCCTAATTGTACGCTGCCACCACTACGCACGTCACACTCCCCGGGGGGGGGGGGGGGGGGGGGGGGGGGTGAAAACCCCCGACACCCTTGGAGAGGTTAGATTTTGGCGGTTCACGGTCTAGCCCTGACTTGTTACTTTCCTGAATGGCGTAGTTGAGAGGGCCCAAAGACAATAACCGGTTTCATCCGGTACATGTTGTAAACAATTTCAATTTCAATTTCAAAAGGTTGCGAAGTGGACATGGGGTCGGTGTCGGCCCTCGGAAGTAAGGTAGGTGGCGGTGCCCGCCCATTGGTAAGGGATGCCTGAGCGCGAGCGGCTGAAAACAATGTATCGAGATCTCGTGACGCCCAATGGCTAAGCGGTTGTCACGGTAATCATCGGCCGGGTCAGGGGGTGGGTGCCCCGCAGGATATGAAATCAGCCATGGTATGCAAAATTGAGCGCGGGAATAAAAGCAACGCCGCCCAAATCGCTTCCGCGGAAGCCCCTTTGGTGGCCCTACCACGGAAAGACAAACGCAACCGACAAGCTCCTCGAAGACCGGCTTGATGAGGCGTACCACCGGAGAGGGGACGCCGTTCGAGGACCTACTAGATCGGAAGCAAAGGAGATAGCTCTCGAAGAAGGCTTTGAAGCTTTCCCCACCAGTGGCCCCATGGTCAAGGCACCGTTGGGCGGCGGGGGGCAAGGACTCGAGTTGCACCGGAGATGGCCGGCCGCGCGGAAGCGAAGCACCGCATGCCGGCGGTTGGGAGTGCGTAGTATTGCGGTGAAAACCAGAATGTTGGTGTCTAGTAAGGCCACCGCTCCGAAAGTATCGTCCGCAAAAAGTGCTCGACGCGACAAGGTGGCGATCGGTATCCACTAATGGGCAAATTTGAAATTTGAAATTGTTTACAACAATACCAGTAAAAACCGGCTGTCGTCTCTGGGCCCCCCCTTGTGCTATGCTCAACCTGTAGTTGGACTTCTAAGCGTGAGGCAGACCGTGAACCACTAATCCCAACCTCTCCAATGGCAGTAACGATACCGTCTAAAACATACCCGTATCTAGGTATTTATAATTTTCTGATCTATACGTATTTTTTTTTGGATACAGTATGAAAAATAAAGTGTCGCTAGTCTCCACGTTACGCGGCCTGCTCCAGCCGCTGCGGGGTCGCTGATCAGCAAGGCTGTCCAGCTGGAGCTGGTCGAGGCGAACCTGCCTGACCTCGGCTCCCGTGCGACTCCGGTCGTGCCGGAGCTTGGGGGGAAAGGCAGGTGAAAAACCCCCCTCGCATAGGTCGTCGTCGGTCCCGCCCCGATCCGTGCTCCACCCCGCCCGAGGTATTAGCCGCTCCTCTCGACGCAGCTCGCCACCTAGCCGAGTCTTCTCTCCTCCTTCGGGGGCTGAGAAGAGAGAATAACTAGGCTGCAGACGGTGTCCGGCTGGCTCTCCTGCCCCCGAGCCAGATTTTCTCCTGTCCCCTATCCTTTTCCCGTCTGTTTCCAACACCTATCTGATCGCGCTGTGGCCGTCCGTACCCTCCCCCGGTGGTTTACGTTGTTAGGGGGTCGCCTTTACGAGCAGTGTGCCGTTACGATAACCCTAGGCACACTGCCCGAGGCAGCCTATCGATAACCGGGTACCGACCAGGGAAGGGGTTGGAAGAACACAGGGATCGAGTCGCCGGTCCTCAAAAGATGGTGGGTACGGGAATTTTTCCAAAAACCCCCCGTACCGGGCTTTTACCGCCGCCGCCAGACCGTGCCGCTCCTCCGGCTGCGACCCACCTCCGTCCTGCGTAGCATCAGGCCTCGCCCCCAGGGGAGACTTAAGACTCTCGCAGGGCTGGCGACTGCTAGCGAGCGCTGTCCCTAGCGCTGCTTCCCAGCTGTCCGCCGCCAGCTCCAACACCCTCGTCCCTCCGCTGATCCGTCCGTACCCCTTTGCGCCAAAAAATATTTCGCAAACGCCGCCCCCGCCCCATCGTCGGGAGAGTATCTGTGAGTATTTAGTCGCGAAAAGACATATCGGACAGGCCGAGCGGGAGATCCCTGTGCTGGTGTACGGATATTATGTTTTTCAAAACCCTCCGTACAGGGCTTCCCGACAGCTGCTGATCCCGCGGATCGCAGCTGCCGGTACCTCGTTCAGCCCCCTACCGTGCCAGGCCTGGCACGGCTATGGGGTTACCAGCGCCCACCGCGTGGAGGTAGAGGTAGGTGCCGACGGGCCTGCGAGCGCACCCCTCTCCGGGGCCGCCGCCGCTGCGCCGCCGGCGGGCGCCCACTAATGGGCAATTGTCGGGAGCGGAAGTGCACGTTGTCCCGGGAGAATTTAGATGGGCGCGTAACACTTGAAGGGTCGGGAACGACGCGGAGCAACCAGCGCACCTCAAAGGAGCGGGGGAACGTATTGTGGGAACGGGGTAAAAACCGAGACGGAGTATTGCCATGTCGTAAGGCATGGGGAGGTGCTTGAGCATTAGGTGATGGTGCGGGAAGGTCACCCTAGGTGGGGGCCATAGGGTACGACCCAGCGGCACCGCCAGGCGACCGGCCTAAAGAAGTATGTGGAGGTCGCCGATGACTATGTCCCGGCCGGGTCGCCGCAGCGGCCACCCGGGGTGGCATGTGTGTCGCGTCCTAAAATAAGTAGAGCACGCGGGGTCGGAGAGGGGGATACGTGGCTTGAACTATACCGGAAGTCGCCCGAGGTGGCGCTGTTGCGTGCATTGGAGTGAAAATTCGTCTCCGACATGGTGGGCCCCTCGATGCCGGTCCTTCGCGCCTCTAGCCTCGCGTCGTTTGTAGTGGGGAAGCTTGAAGCCCGCGATGAAGATGATCACGAATAAAGGAAGAAGCTAGTTGGTATCCGTGCATAAGTCGCCGCAAGAGTCGAATGGAAACTCCATCATACAACGCCGTAGTGGTGTGCCAAGCAATAAAGGATGACCTTGCGAATAGCGGGCTCCGAGTATGGATAGTGATTATCATGTAGTTGGCGGACTAAGAGAAGTACTGAAGTTGCAATACACGTACAAGGATAGCGATGACGCGCGCCGATGCCTTGAGTCTTGAAGGGGGATGACCACGCTCATGCGAATGTGGTAATGGTACTATTAGCGGCCAACAATCTCGAGGATACCGATACCGTGGGGACGGTACGGGCAGTTGTACCCGGCCGCATGTCGAGCGAGGGATAAAACATCCCGGGAGGGGTGTCACTGTGAAAGGGTAACACGGAAATGCCATCACCGGGAATCGAACCCGACACCTTCGTGTCCGGAGCGGTATGCCGGAACTAAGTACCGCGCCTAAAAGTCGTTACCCAGGCGCCCGCCGGCGGCGCAGCGGCGGCGGCCCCGGAGAGGGGTGCGCTCGCAGGCCCGTCGGCACCTACCTCTACCTCCACGCGGTGGGCGCTGGTAACCCCATAGCCGTGCCAGGCCTGGCACGGTAGGGGGCTGAACGAGGTACCGGCAGCTGCGATCCGCGGGATCAGCAGCTGTCGGGAAGCCTTGTACGGAGGGTTTTGGAAAACATGATATCCGTACACCGGCACAGGGATCTCCCGCTCGGCCTGTCCGATATGTCTTTTTCGCGACTAAATACTCGCAGATACTCTCCCGACGATGGGGCGGGGGCGGCGTTTGCGAAATATTTTTTGGCGAAAAGGGGTACGGACGGATCAGCGGAGGGACGAGGGTGTTGGAGCTGGCGGCGGACAGCTGGGAAGCAGCGCTAGGGACAGCGCTCGCTAGCAATTGCCAGCCCTGCGAGAGTCTTAAGTCTCCCCTAGGGGCGAGGCATGATGCTACGCAGGACGGAGGCTGGTCGCAGCCGGAGGAGCGGCACGGTCTGGCGGCGGCGGTCCTTAGGATCGCCCGCCGCCGGAAAAGCCCGGTACGGGGGGTTTTTGGAAAAATTCCCGTACCCACCATCTTTTGAGGACCGGCGACTCGATCCCTGTGTTCTTCCAACCCCTTCCCTAGTCGGTACCCGGTTATCGATAGGCTGCCTCAGGCAGTGTGCCTAGGGTTATCGTAACGGCACACTGCTCGTAAAGGCGACCCCCTAACAACGTAAACCACCGGGGGAGGGTACAACGGCCACAGCGCGATCAGATAGGTGTTGGAAACAGACGGGAAAAGGACAGGGGACAGGAGAAAATCTGGCTCGGGGGCAGGAGAGCCAGCCGGACACCGTCTGCAGCCTAGTTATTCTCTCTTCTCAGCCCCCGAAGGAGGAGAGAATACTCGGCTAGGTGGCGAGCTGCGTCGAGAGGAGCGGCTAATACCTCGGGCGGGGTGGAGCACGGATCGGGGCGGGACCGACGACGACCTATGCGAGGGGGGTTTTTCACTTGCCTTTCCCCCCAAGCTCTGGCACGACCGGAGTCGCACGGGAGCCGAGGTCAGGCAGGTTCGCCTCGACCAGCTCCAGCTGGACAGCCTTGCTGATCAGCGACCCCGCAGCGGCTGGAGCAGGCCGCGTAACGTGGAGACTAGCGACATTTTATTTTTCATACTGTATCCAAAAAAAAATACGTATAGATCAGAAAATTATAAATACCTGGATACGAGTATGTTTTAGACGGTATCGTTACTGCCATTGGAGAGGTTGGGATTAGTGGTTCACGGTCTACCTCACGCTTAGAAGTCCAACTACAGGTTGAGCATAGCAAAAGGGGGGGCCCAGAGACAGCAGCCGGTTTTTACTGGTATTGTTGTAAACAATTTCATAATTTCGTTACCCATGGGGGATAACGACTATATATATATATATATATATATATATATATATATATATATATATATATTATATATATGCCTCCGTACTGCCCGAGCAACGGGCTCCCGCAGTACATCCACTATTGGCGAGATAGTAGGGCCAAGACTCCCCCGGAGTACAACGTACGAATGTGTCCCTTATCATGCCCACCATGGGGATCTCACAACACTCACCCAATGGACACCATCCGAACAACTCCGGTCAAACCCTAGCAACTCGCGTCATACGCGGAGGGCCCATAACATGTGAAAGGGTAACACGGAAATGCCATCACCGGGAATCGAACCTAGCACCTCCGTGTCCGAAGCCGTGCACCGTAACCAAGTACCGCGCCTAAAAGTCGGTACCCATTGGGGATATATCTCATATATATATGTGACGAGTACAATCCTGCAACAGTACATTGCATGACATTGTACAGGTACTCGTTACAAACGCTAATTCGTGCTTTTCCAAAGGACGGACGTACAAACGTGGGTACGTCGCTACTGCAATATTAATAAAGGGTACTGATGCTATTGTACGACCAGTACCTCCCGGTACGTACATATACGCACAATTAATCTAACTAGCTAGAAGACGCGCCTAAGCGAGTTCTACGATGCAGAATGGGTAGCGTCGTGATTCTCCATGCTAGACGAGCCGCGTCTCAGGACAGATGACGACGGTTAGACATCCCTAACGCCCGACACGTAAGCAAAGCTACGAGGCGTAAGGTAGCTAGACAGAAACCTATTTAAACCCATCGCAGTAGAGGGAGGTGACAGAACCATTGAACATTTCCATTGTTCACTTACAACATCTACTGCTTACGTATAGCATTCAAACATCTTTGACCATCGTCTCTCGACAACATCACTTTGCCATCTTGCAACGACAGAACTAGACAGATTAGAACATATTTGTGCTAGCGTTTAGCTTTCAGAGGCTAACCGCTAAACCGCCACACTGGTTTCGGAGCTCTTTGGTCGACGCACGTTTTCGTTGCTCACTGATTCGCTCGACGTTGCTTGATTGATTCGAGATGACTTCTCTAGGACCTGGACATTACATGGTGTTGGTAATTCACGTTAGAGGAACTAAACAGTCGGAAGTAAAGCTGCTATTACAGCGTGAGCCTCGTTATGGTAAAACTTGGTTCCCAGGTGGCTCGATCTTACCTAACGAAGAGCTTGCTGATGCTGCTGTTCGAGAGTTACACAAGGAAACCGGTCTCGCTCTAACACCGGATGATTTAACGCTGTTGAGTGACGCTCATGTCCATGTTAAGCTACCTCAAGGACGACAGCTTGTTTACGTGTACTCAGCTTCTATTCCTGTCCTGGTTGATGCGAACAACTTACGTACACCTGCTCAGGTTGAACATGCTATTTTGGCACAGTCGACAGTTAATCCGGATGGTACTTACGTCGTCCCGGAAACAATTAACATTGACGGTCTGAACCTTACGCCCGCTCAGACAGGGTTACTTCGTGCTGAGAAGCACAAGAGTGAGTTACTTCACTTCGGTTACGTGACTCCATCGGAGACTTTTTGCCGAGCAGTCTATCAACATGCTCCAGTCATGCAAGACGACACATCTATCCCGAGACAGTTCCACATGCACTCCCGGTTTACGACGGTCGACTCTGGTCATGTATGGTTGTTAATTCGTGGACACATTAATCGCCTGATTGGAGTAGGGCCTACAGATTTACGTGTGGGAATGCCGATGCCCACTCAGAACTTGGCTTGATTTACTGTTACCCTCACGGAGACACAACGTAAGGCTGCAATTAATTCGCCGTTACAGAATGGCAAAGTAGCTAATGAACTGGATGATTGGCATGAAGCTCGGCCGCAGCGTTTTCTAATGTTTGGGATAACGCCTGAATCTTATGACTCAGTTATTTGGGTTACTTAACAGTTTTCAGGACATCTGAATGGGTGGTGGCTGAACCGGAAAACTCAGGCTGCTATTCCATCTACGTACAACGAGCTTGTTACGGAGTTACGCAAGACAACGTTTCTTCCAAACATTCAAGACGACGCGATCAACGCTTTGCTCAGCTTTTCGCATAGCAACACGATGAGTTACGCGTACTACACTAAGCAGTACAATGACTTCTTACGTCGTTCTCGCCAGCACCTGACAGCTGATGTTATGAGTGTGCGCTTCATCAATGGCCTAGCGAACTCTACGCTGAAGAACCACGCTAAGTCACACATAGCTCAGAAGGGGTACCAGATTACTCTAGTGGAGCTGCAAAACTTCCTGAACGACGTCGTAACAGATTCGCCGGAACTCGGCAATATGAAGTCTGCTGCTGGCCCATCAGTCCAACCTACTAAGATGCGCAACCTTGAGGACTCTCTCGACGAAGCCTCTAATATATGGAAGCGTAACAAAGGTAACCGTGGTCGTGGCCGCGGACGTGGACGTGGTGGAGGCAACAATGGTGGACGTGGCCAAACATCTGGTCGCGATGATTCTAACACACTCGCAAAAGCGATGACAGCTGAAGAGCGTAAGCGTCATATGGAGGAGGGACTCTGCTTCAAGTGCCACAAGAAGGGACACCGACTGTTCCAATGCCCGGAGTGGAAGGGCAAGGCACCAGCAGAATCTAAGAAGCAATGATGGTGGCAAGGCTGTTCTACCAACGAACTGGAGCAGCCGGCTACATCTACTGTTCGTTCTGAGACACTGTTAGCGACAGAGGTCGTCGAAACACCTTCGGCATCTCCATCGACTACAGTCGCGACTCCTGCAACGTTAGTAGCAGGTCGTCGTCGTCAGACTAAGCAGAGACAGAGTCGTAAACATGTAACCAGACGTTCAATTGATTGGAAACTGGTTGACTCAGTCTTTGACCCTCTGCATGCACGGTTCAACTTCACTTTGGAGGGATGTGCTGATGATGAAGGTCTAAACTCGCACGGTGACTTACCACACTGTTCGCCGAGTGATTCGATTCTTGAGAGGGGCGTATTTGGAGAACGGGTGTTCATCAACCCACCCTGGGAGTTAGCTTAGCAGATTGCGCAGCATTTTGAGGATTGTCGTCGAACATCTCCGACATCTACGATGGCTGTTTTTGTACTACCTAAGTGGGCTAAATTTACTCAAGTGACTAAGAACTGGAAACTCTACCAAGAATTCCCAGCGAGGACACAGCTTTTTACTCGTCAGTCACTTGAGAACCCTGCGCAACAGGAGGTGGTTGCTCCAGCTCCTTGGCATGTACAACTATGGTTAGTCGACGCAGATTGTGCGTTTTACGACTCGACAACATCTACAACATTTGAACAACCCAACTCGGTACATGTACCTACAGACGACGCTGAACCGTCCATCGCTACGCTGCAACAATTTTCTTCGCCAGCTACAGCCCTATTAACTGACCTCACGGAAGCTCGCCCGTTAATTCGAACCGAGCTGACTGTGAAAACTCCTGATGGCGGACACCAAATTTCTGGATTAGTGGACTGCGCTGCGACGCTTGATTTTGTGTCAGAGGACTTTGTACGACGCTTTGCTTTACAAACTCGGAAGTCTGTGACTAAGACACATGTTCGACTCGCCAGCGGACAACGAGTAACTTCTACGACAGTCTGTGACGTTACTTTTGAACTGGCTCGACGCGAATTTCACCGGACTTTTTACGTCTTACGTGATTTACGTACAGCTGGTTTAATCCTTGGTTTACCATGGCTTGATGACGAACATGCCTCTTTACATTTTGGTACAACCAGGGGTTTTACACTAATGGATGGCACAGCTGTGGAGACTAAGCTCGAGGAACGACGCCCAGAGTGTCTACTGATGTCGTCTACTAAAGTTCAGAAACTCATGCGCAAGCCGCACCGCAGCAGAGGACGTCATGCTAAATTTTACGTCATTGAACTTACGTCAGCCGCTGAACCACCGACATACTTTCACATTGGAGAGGAGCTGACAGCAGAACAACGAGACAACTTCCGGTCGTTACTTTTTGATGACTTCCCGGAGTTACTGCAACCTGTCGACTCTCCACATGTAAGCCGACAATGGGATCAGCCCATTGACACAACTAGCCCGATGCGACGCCAACGGCTCAACATATTGTCACATGCAGAGCGCACAGAGCTAAATCGACAGCTAAAAGACGCAGTGGAGGCGAGTCTGGTCCGTCCCAGCTACAGTGAGTTCGGCTCGCCAATTCTTTTTGTGCGGAAAGCTGATGGCTCGCTACATCTGTGCATTGACTACCGTGGCCTTAATGAGGTTACGCGTAAAGATGTTTACCCACTTCCGCGAGTGGATGATACCCTGGACGAACTTAAGGACGCGAATTTTTACACACACCTCGACCTCGCCTCTGGGTTTTGGCAAGTTCGAGTGCGTGACCAGGACGTTCACAAGACGGCTTTTCAGACCCCTGATGGTTTAATGAAATGGGTTGCCATGCCGTTTGGCCTGTGCAATGCACCGGCTACATTTCAACGGATGATGAATGACATTCTTCGCGACTTTTTACATAAGTTCGTAACAGTCTACCTGGATGACGTCTGTATTTACAATCGAACACTGGAGGAGCGCCTAGAGCACCTGCGTCTCGTGCTACAGCGATTCAAGGAAGAGGGCCTGAAATTACGCCTTAAGAAATTATTCTTCGGACTGCAAGAGATGGAGTACTTGGGCTACACTGTGTCAGCCGGTAAAATTTTGGTTTCCACAAAGAAGTCGAGGCCGTTGCAGACTGGCCAGTGCCCAAGACGCAGAAGGAGGTTCGCAGTTTCGTACAATTCTGCAAGTTCTACGCCAGATTCATACACCATTTTAGCGACCTTACGGCTCCATTGACGGGCTTACTGCGGAAGTCCCAGCCACAGAAGGTTACGCTGACGCGTGCTTGTTTGGAAGCCTTTGAGACTCTCAAGTTACGGCTCATTTCCGCGCCATGCATGATCCTTCCGGAGGTCGGCTCGGACGCGACGTTCACCGTGGCTACAGATGCTTCAACAGTGGGGATTGCAGCAGTCCTGCTGTTGCAAGACCAAGGAGGAGGTCTTCAACCAGTTTCTTACTAGGCGCGTAAGCTGAATCCAGCTGAGCGTGGTAACACTTACTCTGCGTACGACTTAGAAGCTTTGGCCGTATGCGAAGCTGTCAAGCATTGGAGGTGCTATCTTGAAGGATGCTCTAAGTTCCTCGTCGTGACAGACCACGACACACTGCGGCATCTGCTCAAGCAACCGAACAACAGGTTGAACAAGCGGCAAGCAAGATACCTGAGGGATTTGCAACCGTTTGTGGGCTCGATGACACTTGCATATCGCAAGGGAGCTCTGAACGAAGCTGACCCGTTAAGCCGGCGTCCAGACTTCGTACCTCAGGCCACAGTACCCTTATTTTGGGATGGCGAGGTTCCGTCATATCGAGAATTACGACGGAAGTCCCAGCTGCTGTTTGAAGACGCACAGTTAAATTTACTGACTGTTGACGCGCTGCAACTCAGCCCTGAGTTCGTTGATCATATTCGCGAAGGGTTCTCACAAGATTTGTTTTATGGGGACGATGGTGAGTGGACGAAAGACAGCCGGATAGATGCCAGAGATGGATACTTTTGGCGCCTCAATCGCCTCTGTATTCCGCAGAACTCTGAGCTCCGACTGAGATTGATCACAGAGCTGCACGAAAGGTCGTCAGCTGGCCAGAGAGGAGTTGCTAGCACTCTTGCTAAAGCACTCGACAGATACTGGTGGAAACGAATTTGCCAAGACGTGAAAGATTTCTGTGAACGTTGCGTCGTGTGTCGACGAGCAAAGATTCGACCGCAGATGGCTGCGACTCTTAACCCATTGCCCGTTCCACCCAGACCGTGGCACACAGTTGGTCTTGACTACCTGACACACTTGCCTGAGAGCAATGGCTTTAACAGTGTGCTGATTGTTGTAGACCATCTAACTCGAATGGCCAATTTTCTGCCATGTACAGAGTCGATTACTGCCGAAGACACTGCAACTTTGTTTTTACAAGGAGTCTACCGTTTACATGGACCGCCCCGTGTGCTCATTAGCGACCGCGACCCGAAATTCGTCTGTACCTTTTGGCAGACACTTTGGAGACGCCTCGGAACGCGTCTGAACATGTCTTCTAGCCGACATCCGGAAACGGACGGATTGACAGAGCGCGTGAACAGCACGTTTCAGTAGCTTCTTCGTTGCTTCTGTTGCTATGATGGCTCTGATTGGACGACACTACTACCGCAAGTGGAATTCGCGTACAACGCTTCGCGTGCACTCGGAATTGAGCACACACCGTTCGAGGCTAACTTTGGGTTCTCTCTTGAGGAGCCTCCTCACCAGCTGTTCAACATGCGACCATCGATTTCAATTTCGCAAGACGCAACAGAACGGTTGAGATTGTTACATGACGTGCATACCCTGGTACGCTCAGTGTTACAGCTACACAAGGACGAGATGCAAGCACGCACAGAACGGTCTACAGCGCCACAATTCGCTAAGGGAGACAAGGTGTCAGTCGTCACAACAAACCTTTTTCTGCGAGGACAACCGAACCGGAAACTCAGAGACAGACAGCTTGGACCTTTTTCAGTGGAGGAGCAGATTGGAAAACACAGTTACAGATTGAAACTTCCAGCGACAGTACGCTTACATCCTGTGTTCCATGTTAACAACTTGCGACCCTGCTCTACCGCTCCACTACGACCAACTGTCCCGGTGACTGTTCCTGAAGGAGACGACGAGGAGTTTGATATCTCGCACATCTCTGCTGTGTGCATCAAGTCGTTACCTGGACGACGAGGTAAATATGTGCTCTTCATGACGCACTTCAGCGATGACGACATTCCACCTGTTTGGCACCGGTTAAACGAGGTACACCGGACGATTGCATTACAAGAATTCTTGGAGACATCCCAATGGCGCAAGTTCGCCAAGACTCAGGCGTACATCGACTTCATGCACGCTCACCCAGCGCGCAATCCTGAGTCCAAGTAACTGCTTCAGTAAAGGAGCTAAGAACCACGGAGGTCTGCCTCGCGGCGGCCTCAAGATCTGTCAAGAGGGGGAGGGTACGAGTGTGACGAGTACAGTCCTGCAACAGTACATTGCAGGACATTGTACATGTACTCGTTACAAACGCTAATTCGTGCTTTTCCAAAGGACGGACGTACAAACATGGGTACGTCGCTACTGCAATATTAATAAAGGGCACTGATGCTATTGTACGACCAGTACCTCCCGGTACGTACATATACGCACAATTAATCTAACTAGCTAGAAGACGCGCCTAAGCGAGTTCTACGATGCAGAATGGGCAGCGTCGTGATTCTCCATGCTAGACGAGCCGCGTCTCAAGACAGATGACGACGGTTAGACAGCCCTAACGCCTGACACGTAAGCAAAGCTACGAGGCGTAAGGTAGCTGGGCAGAAACCTATTTAAACCCATCGCAGTAGAGGGAGGTGAAAGAACCATTTAACAATTCCATTGTTCACTTACAACATCTACTATTTAAGTACAACATTCAAACATCTTTGACCATCGTCTCTCGACAACATCACTTTGCCATCTTGCAACGACAGAACTAGACGGATTAGAACATATTTGTGCTAGCGTTTAGCTTTCAGAGGCTAACCGCCACATATACCCCCGTACTGCCCGAGCAACGGGCTCCCGCAGTACATCCACTATTGGCGAGATAGTAGGGCCAATACTCCCCCGGAATACAACGTACGGATGTGTCCATTATCGTGCCCACCACGGGGATCTCACAACAGTCACGTTGGCGTTGTTACCAGTTACAAATAAAACGCACCGGAGCGCCGGTGACCGCGGATAATAAAAAAGGAAAATGTATGCATGGGTACCGCCTGATGCCACAATGTAGGAGAGAGCGCCGGGATAGAAACATACACGAATTGACGGACATACGCCACGCTCACCACTACCAAGTTCCGTGCTCGCGGGCTCCCAAGCCAAGCTCAACCGCACATGCGTATGCGGCGGCGGCGGAGAAGAATAATCATTGCTCAAGACCTGTTGAAAGTGGGTAGGTCCTACACAATACTTGAAGAATGGATCGGGCAAACTCAGTTTTGTACACTCCTCCACAAAAGTCCGGACAAGATTTCGCACCTGCGAAAGTAGAAAATGCAATCATGCGTCGATTTTATTGACAAATATCCTGAAATCCCAGGCAATGCTTTTGCGCGCAAAATGGAATGCACCGACAACTGCGAGGGGCGAGTTCGAACACTGCCGGGCATGTGTACTTGGGGTTATCGCGCCCGCACCCGTGCGGCACGCTCTTTCAAACAGTCGCCGTGCTTGGTAGACGAAAAGAGTAACGGGCGCACAACGCCGCAATATGAACGCTAATGCGACGGTCGCGCAAATATTATGCATAGGCGACGGAGGGAGGAGGTGTTGGGCAGGCCGCTGTGGGGGAAACGCAAGAAATCGCGTATGTAGACTTACCACCGATATGCGCACAACCCAAGGGCAAGCCGCTTTCGGCAACAATGTTCAAGCGATCATAACTTCCTGATATATGGTCAAAACTTTTTATTAAATGTACCGTTGGACGCATCTTTTCAATGCGCGTCGAACGCACCTACTTCGGAGTTCAAACTCCCACAAATCGATTTGTTATGAATTATTTGAATTTACAAACTATTCCGGCACCGCTGAGCCGCAGTGCCAAGCAACACCCATCGAAGTCGGCTCACCTCCTGAGACGATTTGTGCGGGGTTTGTCGATATATGTTTACCAATTCTTCATTCCTATTGACCTCCGAGCCCAATTCCCGACGCGTGCCACGCGTGGGGCGGGTGTGGTTGGCACAAGCACATACCCAAGCATTCCAAACACCACCGTCAACGTGGTGCGTCCCTAACGGCCAAGTTGGACCTCGCCCCTCCCCTAAGCCAATCGCCCTCGCATGTTTACAGCGTGCAGTGTTTATCCAAACCTGCGTCATGTGCGTTTTTGCTCGCCTGCTTTCCAAAACATCATCCGTGCCAGCGGCGTGAACTTCCGTGCTCTATTCACACACCCGCAAACCAAACCTCGCGCATTGAACACGGCACCCACGCCTCCAAACCCCCTCCAAAAACCCCCCAAAAATACGGTTATGTGGAACACAGAGAAGTATGCAGCTTGGTATGAGCGCTTGAGCAATGCCCAAGCGTGGCGCTCAGAATGACGTGTGTAGTTCAGACAATTTCTCGGGAGTTTATGGGCTTAATTCGACAAACTCCACCGACAACACCCGCTTTAAGCTGAGGTCTAACCACCCCGGATGGCGGCTTACTGCTTGCTTCTCGGCTCTCCTACAATTGGGTGGTACTCGGGTATCGTCGTGCTTGACGTGGTGAGAGGGGAGCGTGTTCTTGACTAGCTTATGCTTAACATAATGCATGTCCGGACTTTTGTGGAGGAGTGTTGGATGAAACTCGAATTATCAAAATTGTGTTGATTTGCATGCCAACCTATCCGAAACCCTAAATTTACCCTAATAGTGAGTTGTTCCTCCAGCGTTTGCTATGCACTCCCTTAGCCGTTTGGGGATGGAGTTGAACACGGCGCAATGGGCAGAGTAAGGAATTGTTTCCCACTCGTGTTGTATGGCCGCCTCAAAATTGCGCGGGGACAAGTCCAATCTTTTTTGTAATCTACTCGACACAATACCCCACATGTTTTCAATCCAACTAAGGTCAGGGCTTTTGGCAGGCCATTGCATCACTTGAAAGCCGGATTGAGACGAAAGCCAATTCCTAACCTTCTTGCAAGCATGAGCTTTAGCGTTATCTTGCTGAAAAATCCACTGATGTTGCGCCTCGGCCGAGGGCCTTTTTGCCATCAAAGCCTCACACGCGGGTATCAGGTGCTCCTGCAACAAGGTGAGATACACCTCACCGTTTACGCCCTTGCTCTTTGCCTTAACGCCGCTGCTCCCCACTGTCACAAACAAAGGTGTCCTGCCATACTTGCTAACACCACCATACGCGTGCACTTTGAAACAGTTTTGCTCTGACACCTTGGTTGGCGGTTCATCCTCGAAAAGCACCCACTCCTTGTTCCCGGGCCCCTTATTGGACAGCCAAAAGTACTTGCTGTCTGTCACAACCACATTGTGCCATGACTTCCGCACCCATTGTTTGGCAAAGCATAGCCGTGCGCGCATGTGCTTGACTGTTAGTGAAACACGCTTCCTCGGCCTCATCTGGCGCGCTAAGTACTTGTTTAGGTACCGGCGGACCGTCTCAGCACTCACGGTCACTCCTAGCCTCTGCTGCAGCATCTTGGCAAGTTGGGGGCACTGATCGCCGCGCTTTACACCCACCTTCAAAAGGAGGGTGGCTTCTCGGGACGCCAAGGGCGCTCGGGGCCTGCCCGCCCTAGGCGTGTCGTCCACTGTCCCGGTAGCTTTAGCGCGCCGGCACCACTTCTCGACAACCCTCACGGTTGCTTTACACTCCTGCGCGGCCTTACGAGCGCTGCCAAGTCGTTCGGCTTCATGGACGAGGCGCCAACGCCTTGCGAGTACACATGGAGAAGGTGGCATACTACGAAACGGCGGCAGCCGACGTGAGCAATAAGGTCGACAAGAGGAAAAGACAGCGCGCTGGCGCGGTTGGCGGTCTCGGCTGCGAAGAACAAAGTTTTGACGAGTTCCCGCTAAGTTTCGCCAAGTTTTGCGGTCTCCCGCCGCTGTACGGGAATTTTGAAAACGTCCAACACTCCTCCACAAAAGTCCGGACAAGATTTCGCACCTGCGAAAGTAGAAAATGCAATCATGCGTCGATTTTATTGACAAATATCCTGAAATCCCAGGCAATGCTTTTGCGCGCAAAATGGAATGCACCGACAACTGCGAGGGGCGAGTTCGAACACTGCCGGGCATGTGTACTTGGGGTTATCGCGCCCGCACCCGTGCGGCACGCTCTTTCAAACAGTCGCCGTGCTTGGTAGACGAAAAGAGTAACGGGCGCACAACGCCGCAATATGAACGCTAATGCGACGGTCGCGCAAATATTATGCATAGGCGACGGAGGGAGGAGGTGTTGGGCAGGCCGCTGTGGGGGAAACGCAAGAAATCGCGTATGTAGACTTACCACCGATATGCGCACAACCCAAGGGCAAGCCGCTTTCGGCAACAATGTTCAAGCGATCATAACTTCCTGATATATGGTCAAAACTTTTTATTAAATGTACCGTTGGACGCATCTTTTCAATGCGCGTCGAACGCACCTACTTCGGAGTTCAAACTCCCACAAATCGATTTGTTATGAATTATTTGAATTTACAAACTATTCCGGCACCGCTGAGCCGCAGTGCCAAGCAACACCCATCGAAGTCGGCTCACCTCCTGAGACGATTTGTGCGGGGTTTGTCGATATATGTTTACCAATTCTTCATTCCTATTGACCTCCGAGCCCAATTCCCGACGCGTGCCACGCGTGGGGCGGGTGTGGTTGGCACAAGCACATACCCAAGCATTCCAAACACCACCGTCAACGTGGTGCGTCCCTAACGGCCAAGTTGGACCTCGCCCCTCCCCTAAGCCAATCGCCCTCGCATGTTTACAGCGTGCAGTGTTTATCCAAACCTGCGTCATGTGCGTTTTTGCTCGCCTGCTTTCCAAAACATCATCCGTGCCAGCGGCGTGAACTTCCGTGCTCTATTCACACACCCGCAAACCAAACCTCGCGCATTGAACACGGCACCCACGCCTCCAAACCCCCTCCAAAAACCCCCCAAAAATACGGTTATGTGGAACACAGAGAAGTATGCAGCTTGGTATGAGCGCTTGAGCAATGCCCAAGCGTGGCGCTCAGAATGACGTGTGTAGTTCAGACAATTTCTCGGGAGTTTATGGGCTTAATTCGACAAACTCCACCGACAACACCCGCTTTAAGCTGAGGTCTAACCACCCCGGATGGCGGCTTACTGCTTGCTTCTCGGCTCTCCTACAATTGGGTGGTACTCGGGTATCGTCGTGCTTGACGTGGTGAGAGGGGAGCGTGTTCTTGACTAGCTTATGCTTAACATAATGCATGTCCGGACTTTTGTGGAGGAGTGTAGAAGTGATCTCGAGGGCCGCCACCTATGGATACAAAGTATCAAACCTATCTGAAAATCACTCGCTACATAAATAGAAACTTACAAGAAAAAGCAGCGGAGACCACCAAGTAAAAAGAAGAAAAGTTAGAAAAACAAGAGCCCAAGGAACATGAAGGCATGCCACAACATCAACACTGCCCTCTTGCAAAGCGTCGCGGAGATAGGAACTCAAAGTACCATGAAGAGTAGCAAAAAGACGTTGCATGAATTCTCGCCGCACATCCCCCAAAAACGCCGAAAAGGAATGTACGTAGATCGACGAACGAAATGTTGCATACGGACATGAATGTCAAAGCGCACAAAACGAGAGTCGGTGGCACCCATGCCCGGGAAGCGACGAACTGCCACCGAAATAGCTAGGCGATCAACCAACTTAGGCGCCATAGGTGCCAACCGGCCCCCATCACCTGCTAAATCGCGAATGAATAGAGAACCAATAAATAACTGATATTCCTACCTACATTTCTTTCGCTTCATTATTCCTCTACCGCTATTTCGATTCTTCATGGTCATACGTTTATTTTTATTTCTTGATCGTAATTAATATTGAATACTGTAGTCGTACATTTCGTTAGCAAGAAAAGTCTCAGTCTGGTTTCCGAATCTCGGCTTTAATTGTTTTTGCCGATAAAGCTTCTCCGTATTATCTCATCGTCGCTTGTCGCTGTGCAAGGCTCAGCGACCGTGCGATGTGCGCCCACGCAGATCCACGCCATCCGACTCAAAGACAGCACCGACCTCATGCTGGCATTCAACGACCACCAGAAATACGCGGACGACGGCTTCACGCGCTTTCGGACCGCCCTCCGGCTGGCGATCTCGCAGGACCACGGCGCGACGTGGACGCAAGTGGCGCAGGTGGATGAGATTGATACGCCAGGCTGGCAGTTTCACTACCCCACCGTCATGCAGTACGGCTGCAATATCACGGTCGCCTACTCCAGGACTTACGTCGCTAGCCAAGAGGACAACCAGGTGAAATTACGTTACCAAATTGATTAGATTTATGGTTTCCTTGGGAACTCGGTATGAGCGAACCACCTCAGTATCGATAGTAAAAGCACTTGCCGAGTTTCGCCGTTCCGAGTAATTCGGCGGTCACTCGTCCGCTATCAACTTACGACGGGACCACTCAACGATGAATCTTGTTGATCATTCAGGAGGACAGCAGCGCAACGGATACGAGCCTGAAGGAGAGGCCCGGGATTCGCATCATGAGCTTCGACCTCGGGCTGCTCAGGAAGGCCGTCGATATTGATGGCACGGAGGCGTTGAGGCGCTGACGGGCGCTGGTTTTATATTCTGGCTTGTCGGCGGTCCAGATACAACAAAGTCAATACCAGCAGTAGTAAAGAATTCAAAAGAAGAGTCAGCCCCGGCAGGAAAAGGATTGGCACAAAAAAATCGGAGGCTCATGAAGGCTGTTTCGTGATGTATACGGTTGAGTGTGTGATGTATAACTAGGCGGTGATAGATGGACATGGAATGTAGTATTTGTTCTGAAGTATTATGATTTTAAAAACTATACTGTATTCGTTTCACTTCACGACGACACTACCGATATTTACAACTACTGGGTAGTGAGCTGCCGTTAGTACCTACTACCCCGTCTGTTTTTCCCACGTCGTGAGCTCAGCAATAGACGGGAATGGAGGTGGCGCTGAGGCGCGGCCGTGTGAACTAGCACACTTCCGCCACAAACTTGGCTGTGAAGAAGGGGACGATTTGCTCCCCATTGATGGTGACGTCGGTGGTGTCGACTGCAATCTCAACCTCCTGACCGTCGGTGTCGCCGTCACCCTTGCGCGCCTCGATGGAGGTGTTGACCCGGAAGTTGACGTCCTCGCCGCAAGGGCTGAAGACGATGGAGCCGCCGACCACGGTGTCCGAGAGGGTGAATTCGTCGTCGTAGCCGGCGGGGAAGGTGGTACGGCGAGTGGGGCCTAGCTGGCCGGCCCAGAAATATTCGGCGGTCATTCTCGCCCTCGCACCATCAACCTTCGGGACGAAAGCAAACCCGCGGTAGTCGACCTCGATTATGCCAAGACTGATGCCGTTGGGCACGCTGACGGGGAGGGCGAGGTTGCAGCTTTTACGGTCGAGACTGTCACCGGTCTCCGTCGCGGCGGTGTAGTCGTCGAAGAGCACAGACAGAGTCTGGCCGTCTGGGGCGACGACCACTTGGACTGTTCCCTGAGGGCAGCCGCTGCCTCCGAAAGTCAGTTTGCTTTGGTCGACTGTGAAAGCTGCCGGCTGTAGTGGCTCGACCGCCTCCGCCAATAAAAGCTCTCGCGAGTGGGCGGCTGAGGCTGCGAAGGCAAGTAGCATAGCAATGATGGTTGGCAGGTAAGCCATCGTCGACAGAGCCATTCTGAAATGCTGATATGGGTGATGAGTATTATGTTCGGGTGTATATATGTATGAGAGACGAGAGCGCTGATTGAGGTTCGAAGTAGGAACTAGGAAGAGTGACTGATGCGGGAGCGTATATTGCTGTCGACTCAGTAGAGTTGTAGTTAGTATGGAAGGTGCAAGGTGACTGAGACTGAAAGAGGTGAAAGTGAGAGAAGAAATGGTTACAGAGGTCACGGTGAGGTGCCTATAAATAGCTTAGCTGTAGGCTGTTGCGGAGGCACAATGTTGGGCACCGTGATTGGTGCTAATGGTCCAATTGATAGCAGCACCGTTTTGGGCAGTGATTGTGTATGTCACTGACAGCTGACAGATGAGAATCATATATCGTATGCCATACTGCTGTTAGTACCCGTGTGATGTAAAAACGTACAAGAGATAACAGTACATATGGGTGTATCTCAACACCCCCACTCAACCAGAATGTACTGAAGTACTGTTGTAGTCAGGAAAATATCCAGAGAAAATTTTCAGGCCGTGCTGACGGACATGATTTTCTTGATGAGATAGGAAAAGGTGTTCCCAGAAACCGGTTTGGTGAGAATGTCAGCACAGTTGTCAGCAGTGGGAACATAGACCATTCTGATGATGCCTTTTGCAGCAAGGTCACGGCTCAGATGGTATTTGAGAGCAATGTGCCTTGTCTTGCGCGAAGTGCAGCCACGAGTAACATTCCGGATGGCGGATTGATTATCGCAAAACACAGGAGTCGGCAGTGACTGAGGTAGGCCAAGATCAGCCAGAAGTTGTCTTGCGAACAGAATTTCCTGGCAGACCGATGCGACTGCGATGTATTCGGCTTCACAGGTTGATTGCGCAACGACCGTCTGGAGTGCAGAGCGCCAAGAGATGGGTGCGGCGCCCATGGAAGGTGAGTCGGTTGCCCCCACTGGACCCATGCAAAGGATCTGGCCACTGACAGAAACTGATGAAGCAGGATCACTGCCCCAGGTGGAATCGACGAAGGCACTGCACTGAAGCGGTTGGTTGTGATGATGAAAGGAAACGCCAACATGCGATGTACCCTTCAGGTAGCGTAAGACGCGTTTGGCTGCTGTCCAATGACACAACTTGGGGTGGGCGACATAGCGGCAGAGGCAGGAAACAACAGCTGAGATGTCAGGGCGTGTGCATACCGATGCCCACAGGAGACTGCCGACCAGACTGCTGTAAGGGACGTCGTGTTGGAGATCAGTGGAGCCTTCATGAAAGGCAAGTTCCGCCCCCTGGCTCCAAGGTAGCAGAGAGGGATTGCAGTCCGTCATGTTGAACTGGTTGAGCATGTCATTGATATATTTACTTTGGTGAAGGGTGATACTGCCCGCATCATTGTAATCAACACCCATGCCTAGGATCCAAGTACAAACTCCCTCGTCGGTGATGTCAAAGGTAGTTTGGATCAAGACACGTAAGTAGGTCATCCATGGTTCAGATGCAGGGAGAACCAGCAGGTCATCAACGTAGACTAGGATGATGATGACTATAATTTGAGTACCTGAGGATTCAGACCATAAAATGTAAACACCTGGGTCACCAGCGGAAACCTGGAATCCATTGTCCCGTAGGAAGCCATCGAATTTCTGCCTCCACTCGAAAGCTGCTTGCTTAGTGCCATATAAGGCTCTCAGCAGGCGACCATAGAGTTCTTTGCCGTCTTCATCATATTCTTTGTAGCCTTCAGGAAGGCTAATGTACAGCTCTTCTTTGATTTCTGCGTATAAAAATGCGGCAACTACGTCGAGCTGGTAGACAGGCCATCGCCATTGCGCCGCAAGGGCAAATGCTGTCCGAACAGAAGTGAAGCTAACCACCGGGGCGTAAAGTTTCTCTTTGTCAAAATCAAGGCCTGCGCGTTGATCAAATCCGCGGACCACCCATCGAGCCTTGAACTTACGAATGCTGCCATCTTTGTTGTGTTTAATCGTGAAGTCCCATTTCGTGCTGAGGATGCGTTGACCAGCTGGGATGGGAACGACCCGGAAGACGTTTCTAGCTCGAATACCATCATATTCCGTTTTGATAGCTGCTTTCCAATTGTCGGCATGTGGAGAAAGAAGTGCTGCGCGCATAGTCTTAGGAGTGGATGGTGGTAGTTCCGAAGTCGGTGAAGAACGGTTGGTCATGAAGCAAGTGGCCGGTTTCTGAGTCGATAGTAATGCGGGAGCTTCAGCCGTGAGGAGCGATTGCCAGAGGGCATGGTGTCCATAGTCACAGGGGTAGGCAGGTGGATAATCTGCAGCGTCATCAATGGTTGAACCTTCATGGTGCTGCTGTTGCTGACTGAAAAGGATGGTCTCGGAATCGCGAAATCGAGTAGGTAATCGGCGAACACGGTCTTGTCGTTGAAGGTCTTTTGAAGTATCATGGTGAAGGGAGGGATCCTCCATAGAGGATTGATTTGGAGACGAAGTAGACTCCGGAGTAGACAGCGCATCATTAGGCATAGTATCTGGAAAAGCAGGTTGGACGTTGGTCGACAAAGTTTGCTCTGGCCGCAGGCCTGGGGGAGATACGATTAAGCGAGCCGTTAGTGGATCATATAGATTCGCCGTAGAGGAAAGCACTGGGTGTGCAGGGTCATCATCGTCAGTGTCGTCATCACCAACGTCCGTGGGAGGCACATAGGTTTGAGTCAGTGTCGTGATCAGCTCCCTCTGATTATAGGTAGGGGAAAGCTGAGGATCGAGCTCGCAGAGTGGCTCCTCATGTGAGCCGTTAGTGGCCATGTCTTGGAAGTGGCTTAGTAGCTCTGCTTCATCAAAAATTACACTGCGGCTGGCAATAACGCGCCTACTATCAGGATTGTAGACCAACCAGGCCGGAGAATCAGGCGATCGTCCTACATAGATACCCTTCCATGCCTTGTCTTCTAGCTTTCGGCGCAGGGCGGAGTCCACGTGAGTGTATGCATTGCAGCCAAAAATCCGAATGTGGGATAGGTCCGGGATGACTCCAGTTGCCAGGGTTAGGGGGATGCCGTCAGGGCCGGATCTGTAGGTCCTGTTGTGAAGATAGACAGAGTGCTTGAAGGCAAGTTCCCAGAAATTTCGCGGTAGTCCGGCAGTGACAAGAAGGCAACGTGTCATTTCCGCCAGTGTGCGCCAAGGACGCTCCGCAAGCGCGTTCTGATGAGGGCTGTAGGGAGCTGAAAACCGCAGAGTGATGTTGTGTTCAGAACACAGAGTTGCAAAGGCAGTTGACCTGAAGGTGGCGCCGTTGTCGGCGCGGATTTCGGTAATCTTGTGGCCCATACGCAGGACAAGGTTAATAATATCCCGTGTATAAGGGACAATCTCGGCAGTAGAGCGGATAGGTCGTCCCATAGCGAAGGAGGTGCTGCGGCAGAAGGCTCCATAAAATTGATTATTGCCTTGTAGAGAAGGTTCAACAGGGCCCCATGAATCCAGGTTGAGAGTGTGGAACGGGGGGTAGTCTCGAGATCCAGGCGCGGTGCTCTTATTGGCGATGGTAGATTTGGATAGAACACATGGACTACAGAATTCCACGTGGGACAGAGATGAAGGAAGACCTGTGACGAGAGGCAAAGTTTTCTTGATGCCCTCAGCATGGATGTGGCCAAGGCGTCGATGCCAAAGTTGGGCTGTGCCTCTGGAGGTTGCGCTCAGTAATGCCACGGTGGGTGGTGGTGATAGGATGGATGTAGGGAGAATGGGCTCCACCATCAGACCATAGAGACCCCACTCCCGGAGACGCCGGATTGGGATGCGAGATCCTGTTGGAAGAGTCATGGTGCAGTCCTGGGCGTATGTGAAGGTTGCTCCCGCGTCTTGGGCTCGACCCTGACTGAAAAGCCGGGATATACCATGGGGAGCAAAAGAGACGAAGTCTGGTGCGTGTAGAACCTTGGTGAGAGTAGTGGCCACCTTTTTCCCATCGACCGTGGTGTAGACTTCTTTGGTAGTGCCCGTGCCGTAAACGGTAGCAGGAACACCAGTGAGAGTGTAACGGGCATGGACTGGAAACTCCTCGTAGTCGTGGAATTCGTGTCGATTGGCGTTGATGAATTGCGAGGCGCCACCGTCCACGATTTGTATTTCGGCTGCTGGTGGAGCATCACATTGAGCAAAAAATGCTGATGTAGTAGGAGTGGTTGCAGCATTGGTAGCACGTGCTGCGCTCATTATCCATGTGCATGTATGTAGGTCCATGCTGCTGCCCAAAATTGGTAGAAGGATGTCCTCAAGTTCCTGCCCTCGAAACTTGGAGACATTGATGTCTTGCAACGTGTAACCCATAGCAGCGGCTCTAACAGCACACGGTGGTTCCGCAAAGCGTGCTGGAGATAGGGACGGGTCACCAGTTGCCAACATTCCGGGGCCAGGGGATCCGTCGTGGTTCAGGCAAAAGTGGGGTCCATTTCGGACACCTGAGAACCGTGGTAATGAGAGCTGCCCGTCTTGTGCTCGCCAGTCTGAAGGTGAGAACCCAATAGAGGGCAAGAGAGAAGCAACGGGAATACCATGCTGGCGGTGGCTGATGTAGTGGTTAATAAGGTCCCAGTGGCTGCTCATGTTTGTCCAAATGAGGGAGTCTCGTTGCACAGTGGATCCCATGGAGGTGGCTTTGACGCGGAGAGGGGTTCCAAGGGCACCAATTATGGTGGGAGGCTCAGTCGCGCCAGCGCTGTTCTCAATAAGGTAACTTGGACTCATGTGCTGCGAGGCGGTTAGGAACCTGATAATATGGAGAACCTTGCTGAGTGTTTTGGCTCCGCTGGCCGATGGAAAGGCTGTGCCAGAAAAAGGGGCATGGCATGGACCAGCGTCAAGAAACGAGACGGGGGGAAGAGAATCCCAGTGACTGGGCCGGATGAGGTGGATGTCCTGCGGAAGGCGGGTGCCCCAATTGTGGGTGGCAGAAGATGGTAACTGGCCTGGATACCGTTTGCTGAGGACGTCAAGCCTGTGTGAAAGCACATCTCGAATGGTATCATCAATCTCGCAGCATGTGAGTAGCCCCACCGAACCACCCGTAGATAGGAAGCCCTCCAACAGAGGGAACATACCACCCGTGCAAAGGCTGACCCAGTGAGAGACGTGTTGCTGCAGGGGAACAAGAGGAATATTCCGCAGACAGGGAAGACCAGGAATAACTCGACTGGCCATCAGGGTTGGTGCTGGCGAGATTGAAGGAAGAGGGTCATCAAAGACGATATTTAACGCATGGTCAGTAGCCTTGACTGTCACTTGTTCACCACTGCGGAAACGACGAGCCGGAGATGAGCGAGGTTGCTCTGCGTGAAAATGCGGGTCGTCTTTCAAGACGCGGAAACCAGATTGACTGGAATTCGCAGGTGTTGTAACGTGATGTGCTTGATACTCGTGTACCCGACGTGGATGGAGCTTCTGTGGGGAGTATAGGCCCTGTGTCTTGTCGTCTGAAACTGGTGGTCCCGTCATCATGAAGCAAAAATCCCCAAACGTAGGTGTGTCCTCTTTGTGTGCGTCAGATGAGAGCAAAACAGCAGAGTGATGAGGGTGCGGTGCTGGTCGTGGCTCGGCTTGCGCAGCTGTAAGATGTGCGTGCGCTGTTGGAGGAGCACGCTGGTGGGGTGGAAGCGGTCTGTCAACCGGAGGTCGTCCAGAGAGGGGGGCTCCATTACGATCGACAGTTTGCCAACATCTGGTTTGCGAGTGGCCACGGCGGCCACAACGGTGGCATGGTTCCATCTGGCGATGTGATTGCCCCGGGATTCCAGGAGGCGGTATAGGTGGTGGTCCTGTGGCTACATATGTGATAGCTGCCGGCTGGTGAAGGGGCGCTACCGGTGACTGGGCTGCCGGATCGGACATGATAATTTCACGGACAGTCACCCAGGATTCATCAGGATTGGCACGGCGATGGCGTGTCATGAAGGCGCGTAATTCCCTGTAGGTCTCCTCACACATACTGGGCATCACGTAAGTATCCATAAAATCTTCTTCACTGCAGTCCTTTCCAAGGCGCCTCATATCACACCACGCAGCATCTTTCTCGATGATATATGATTCCATGGTTTGTGACGAGAGTTGATCTTTGTGCAGGCAGTTGCGTGCGCGCCGGAGAGCTCGGACTTCGGCAATCTTGATCCACGATAGGATGTTATCCCATGCCTTGGTGCCGTGAGATGTGAATTCTTGTGGCTCTCCACGTCGTGCAGGCATGGGAAGTTCACGTCGTACGACTGCATTGGCAGCGAGGCATGCCCGGGTGGCGGTAGATAAGCATTGGTAGAGGTTGCGCTGTTGCTCGGGGGTGCCGTCGTATGTTAATGCATCGCCAAATCGGTTAGAAAAGGCAAAGTCTGAGAAGTCATGCTGCCAAGCGATCATGTCCCCCCATTCCGGTGAGTCAAGTATTTTAGGAGCTTTTCCGGCGTCCAGAGGTCGAGGAAGTGGGGTCTGTTGCAAGGATAATCGGGCCTGGAGTGATGCAATGATAGATTCTGCGTCACTCTCAGACAAGGGTGTTGTCATCGGAAGTGTGGTGGTGTGAGGTAATTTTCTGTGAGCAGCACGGAGCCCAATAAAGAGCTGCTGGGCACTGTAAATTCGGTTGTTACTGATATTCAATGATCTAAGCTGATTCGGCGAGACGGACGAGGTAGACGAGACGGATTAGACTGGCTAGACGGACGAGACGGATTTTGATACTGATGAGCCGGACGAGTCACTAGATGTTGATATTTGTGGGTTTTTAAGGAAAATTGCTCAGTCGTATTGGTGAAAGCAGTGGTCAGATATGTAGCACAATTTGTTTCTTGAGTCTAATGATTCGACTATATAGCTGACTACTTTGTTCGAGGGCCCATAACCTATGGAAGGTGCAAGGTGACTGAGACTGAAAGAGGTGAAAGTGAGAGAAGAAATGGTTACAGAGGTCACGGTGAGGTGCCTATAAATAGCTTAGCTGTAGGCTGTTGCGGAGGCACAATGTTGGGCACCGTGATTGGTGCTAATGGTCCAATTGATAGCAGCACCGTTTTGGGCAGTGATTGTGTATGTCACTGACAGCTGACAGATGAGAATCATATATCGTATGCCATACTGCTGTTAGTACCCGTGTGATGTAAAAACGTACAAGAGATAACAGTACATATGGGTGTATCTCAACAGTTAGCTGGCTGTGATTCGGGATGTTGGTCGTGGAGTGTGAAGTCGTTGTGTCTCTCAAACGCTGCGGCCGTCTGCTTTATGATGCTCACGACTGACGACAAGTCGGTCGTCGCCTCGTCGGACTTGACCGAGCCTGCGCGTTGCTAATAATACATACCCGCGCAGGGACGGTTCAAAGTACGGTACCAGCAGCAGTAACCTGTGCGCGAAATAAGCAGCACGAGCAGAACGCGACTCGTCATATCCCTGCTGTATTTGCACCGGTAACTATCTTTGTATCATTAATAATCTCCTACCATGATGGAGGTACCGGTGATCCTCTGGGAGATGAGTATTGGTCGCATGGCATATCTCTACACTACGTGCACGCCCAGATTTTCTGCACGCCGAGCCTATGACGCGCCGCGTGTCGTCCAGTCGCAGCGACCGGTCATTGGATACCGCCCGTACTAAAAGCACAGTGACAGTGCAACGGGGTAGCACGCCACAATTGTATGTAAGTCTGATTACAAGTATGTATAACAACCGCAATCATCAAAAGTGAAGAAAGAAAATGAACACGATATATATCTATATGCTTTTTCTGATTATAATAAAATTATATATACTGTTACTGCTTAGACGGGGGGGTTGTGGCAATTACTGCGGTTGCTTACAGTTTTTGACCTCCAAGGAAAGTCTGCACACATTTTACACGATGCAGATAGGTGTGTCGATAGGTATACGTGGATGAAGAGCACCCGATCCAATCTTTGCTCTTAAGTGTCTTAAATGGTTGAGCAATTGATGGCCGTTAGACGGTAGCCGGTAGCCGGTCTAGTTTGCGGGTATTATTGTAAATCATTTTAATTTTTACTGTCGTTTAAGCAAAGGGTGAGCAACAGACATGTAAAAACTCGGCGTTCCGTTGATGGGAAACTGATCGATTTGGTCTTTACTCCTTTCCATGAACAATTCCATTTCACCTTGGAGGCGTGTGGTGATGATGGGGGGTTGAATGTGCACGGGAACTTACCTCATTGCTCTATCCGACTCAATTTTGGCGAGAGACGTGCTTGGCGAAATAGGTTTCATCAATTCACTTTGGGAGCTCGCGGAAAAATCGGACAGCATTTGGAAAGTTGTCGGCGTACGGCGTTACAATCCACTCTCGCCATCTTCATTCTACCTAGTAAAGGGGCTTAGTTCAACAAGCTCACGACAAACTGGAAGTTGTAGCAAGAGTTTCATGCCGCATGCAGTTGTATTCTCGATAGTCGTCTCCCGGCGGCGCGGTGCTTTAGGAGACGGTGGTACGTGTTCTTTGCCATGTACATGTGTGGTTGATGGATTCAGAATGTTCGCTTCCACATACCTGCGGCTGATGTTGGGCGCTCATTTTCAAGTTCTCAGAGTCGTTTAAGAGGAAAATAGATACATGCCACTTTTTTAAGTATGTTTTTGGTTCTCGGGACTATTGGAGTTTGAAAAGGTTTTATTTTGGGGGGATTTGCTTTTGCTGTGATATTCTTGTTTGGGTTGCGGCGTTAAGTAAGGTATGCGCCGTATGTTGGCCCTTTCACCGTGGCGGGTTTCATGGTCGATTTTTTTCGCGGAATGCAGCGTTTCATGGCCGCGTTTCTGATATTGATTTGTTTTAGGATATATTTCAGAAATTATGTCTAAATGTCGCCCCTTTTATTGATGCGTTTAACGTAGGGTATTGTGAGACGTCTCATTTGAAAGTAGGGTTTAGTTGGCTGCCTTTAGGGCAAGCATTGCCGCGGGTTGGGCGAGGTCACCCACCCGCTTTCTTGGCTTATTGATAACACGGTGGTGGAGCTCGGCAGCGACAACTCCCTCCTCATGCTCTTCCACACATGGTCCGGCCGCATCTCCAAGTCCAACAGCGCCGACGGTGAGCTCCCCTTTCCCATCGCCTCCCGTCCTCTTCCCTTCCCGTCAATGTCTTCACCACCAACCGCGTAGGACGATGTTTTGAATGCGCCGCTGTCGTGATTGCGATTGCTTTGTTTTTGCATGTTTTTAGCCGAGGGATTAAAGTCTTTTGAAGCTTTTGACGCTATTTGGGCAAACTGTGTGTGTGTGTGTGTGTGTGTGTGTGTGTGTGTGTGTGTGTGTGTGTGTGTGTGTGTGTGTGTGTGTTAAGGCTAGGGATCGATGATATCATCTGGACAATATCGACGTATTGTATTCGTGGTGTTTTCGGAGACCCCGAATGCGAAATATACCCGAAATCGCAGCGAAATGCGCTTGTAAAGCATCGACGATACCATTAATCCCTAGCCTTTTGTGTGTGTGTGTGTGTGTGTGTGTGTGTGTGTGTGTGTGTGTGTGTGTGTGTGTGTGTGTGTGTGTGTGTGTGTGTGTGTGTGTGTGTGTGTGTGAATATGTGTGTGTGTGTGTGTGTGTGAATATGTGTGTGTGTGTGTGTGTGTGTGTGTGTGTGTGTGTGTGTGTGTGTGTGTCTGTGTGTATGTGTGTATGTGTGTGTGTGTGTGTTTGTGTGAATGGGGAAATAGGGGGTGATTGTGGGTGTGTGTATTTGTGTGAATATGTGTGTGTATGTGTATGTGTGTCACTGCGCATGTGGGAAGTCTTGGAGCGTGCCCATGTCTTTGCCTGGTCTGCCAAACCGTGATGTGAAGGTGCAACTATTTTAAATTGCCGATTCCGTCATTGTCATGGCTTTGGTAACAATGTCGAGTTACCAAAATATGTGATGTTGAATTTGTACTGTTTTTTTATGGCGATGCTGCATGGATTATTGTCTCTCAATTGCTATTGTTTTCCCAATTTTATTGAAATGTTTATTTCCTCGGAATTGTTTGCCAGCCAACAAAAATTGGGTGCCGGAGGAAAAATGCCTTTACCTGTTGTAACTTCCCGCTATATTGCATAAATTCGTGGTATTTGCGGATATAGCGACGTGCGATATGCATTTTGTAACGGAAATTGCGATTTACAGGTACGGGTACCTTTGTCTCTGCGATTTCTGTGTTTCGAGGGAACGTGTGCCGTCAGAATATGTCGACATGAACAACGGCAGAATTTATTACAGCGCGCTGTGTATCCAACAGTGCGTACCCTAGCCGCGCACATACTGCGGCTGTCAGGGCGATTAGGTTTTTATTTGTTGTTTGAGGTGGCGGTCTTTCTCAAACAAAATGAGGGGGGGGGGGGGGGGGGGGGGGGGGGGAAGGAGGGGGGGAGATATGCTTTTTCATCATATACTATCTTTTGCTGCTTTCTGTACCTGTCGTTGCCTAACAGTCTATCTCCCCTCACCTAAAACCGTAAATCCTATCTTCCCATTAATTCATTAAAACCTAGTCCACGTCGTTGGAATGTTGTTGTCTTGCTGCATTGCTCAGGAAAATTTATTACAAGAAGAACAAAATGAGCACGTACAAGGAAAAAGGGAGGGGAAACAAAAGGCAAGAGTGACAAGAGGATCACGGAATCCAAAGCACGGAAAAAAGGAAGCACTACATTGTGCACCAACCTAGCAGGTCGAACCTAAAAAGCTCCTAGGCAACGCCGAGAATGCAACACGTGGAGGCGGCATGCGGCGCCTCACGCGCCGCTCGAGGAAGCATGGGGACGCTTGCGGCCCATAGCGCGGGTGAAGAGCACCGTGATAGGAGAGGCATCCCAACCGAGAAAAAAACTGTCTCCACACCGTCTGCGACGGCGGACAAACCGCGCAAGACGTTGTCCGCGTGAGCGACATGGACAGCGAGAGAAACCTTTCGGCGCGAGGAGGCCAACAACTTGCCCACATGCATCCCTTGAGAGGCGGCTGCGTGCTTGGCCAGCTCCGTCGAGCAAGCCGTAGCATGGCCGCCGAGAGTACCAAACTCCGTGACTGCAAAGGGAATAAAGCGGGGGTCAGGGCGACTCCTCACCTCCTCCGAATACTTCTTGAACTTGGTCTTCTCAGCACGGCGTAGAGCGACTTCGGGAGACGGGGAGACATGGGGCTGGAAACGCCAAACAAACCGGAAACCACCGCATCAAGAGCAAGTTTGGAGCCTCGGATGCTCTGATGGTGCAAGACACCCACATCCGCGGGGAGGGCGTTGTTGCCGTTGGGGACTCGAACTTACATCGTGGGATCTGTGAGAACCTCGATGCCATCCCCGAGTGCGCCACGAACCTCCGAGATGATTTCCGCCAAGGCCATCACTAACGAAGAGTGAGCGGTGAGGACCGAAGCATCTCCGCCGCATCGAGCCAAATGGACAGCAATAGCAGTGGCCCACGCATTCTCCGACATGTCAACACCCGCCGACGCGAACGCACCACGCATAGCTTGAGTAGAGAATGGCGTAAAAGCACAAGCAGTGGGGGAGCGTAGAGTAGAGAGAATGCGGGATGTGGGCATGCCGAAGATGCGACATACCTCGACGCGGAAAATGCGTCGTAGTCCTTAGGTAACTTGTCACGGAGCTCACACATGCGACCCGAAGTAGGCGGGTCCGAAGCCAAACACGCAAGGGCGCCGTGGCCGAGATGATAGACAAAGCGCGTAGACTCCAGCCGAGCGTGGTTAGAAAACGTGGTAGCGAGCTTCGCGAAGCGAAGCAAGTTGATGCGCTCACTAGTGTCGGCTTGAAGCTTTGGAAAGATGTCCGTGGCAAACGCTAAAAGAGATACGAGCGAGGGTAGGTCATCAAGGGACCGAGCAGTATGCTCGTTGTTTGATCGGGCTTCGGCGTCGCAGCCTGCGCGAGCGACAATTGGACGTGGCGGGGGAAGCCTCGCTAAGGCTGAGGTTATCAAGGGTTCGGACTCGGCGAGAGCGTGAGAACAGCACGTGGCATCTAAGCGCGTCCACGACTAAGCGAGTTCTAACGACCACATGGGTTCGTTGTCGCCATTATCCGTCCGGTGTACTATGCCTAGTAAGGGACACCGTTGTGGTCATAGCAGTCGCTGATTGTCCACACATGGTCGGCTCCATCGGAACTTCGTCGCGGGAATCCCCGCGCACGCGAGCATCTTGCGTTGTAAGGAAACGGATAGCATAGCCCACTGCCAAACCGGCCGCTCCGACATGGGACACACCCGACAAGGCAACCAAGTCCCCAACCCCCATGCCTCCGAAACGCATGGGAAGAGACATATCAGAGCAAATGTTGCGGGGCATGCTAGCTGCGGGAAGCCCCAATATCTCAGCCTCCACATCTAGGGTGGCATTGTCGGCGCGCCTGAGGAAGGTCACGACGGTATCACCGTAGCCCTCGCCCCTGCCAAGACCGCGGGTGACTGTACGGGCAAAGTGTCCGAAGCGGCGGTTGCAATGTTGATGGATATGAAGCGAAGTGTGAGAGTGCCGGTGAGGTGCTAGACCCCTTAGACGTTCGCCATAGGCATCATACTTGCTTAAGGCCGTTTCGAACACGTCTCGAGCAAATCGGATGTACCCATTGACCCCCCCCCCCCCAATACTTTCGCCCCTTCCGTGGAGACATGTACTCCCCGCAGGATGTGGCCGTTATTGGGTAGATTATCGAAAGCAACACCAACACCCAAAGGGGAATACAAACAGTTTTGCGGATGGTTAATGTGAGGCCGACGCTAGCATACGCCTCCGGAATAGCGTCGCCAATAACCACGAGAAACGCAGGGGGTCCCATGAAGTGACCATCGTCAGAATATCCGCATACAACGGATTCGTTCGGGGTAATCGCAGCCACTTGTTTGTATACCCAAGAGGCAACTATTGTGAAGAACATGGCCCCGAGAATGCAACCTTGATTGACTCCACGGGTACTCGGGATACGCATAGCCGGGCCATGAGCAATTTATGAGTCGTAAACGTTCAAGTTAGATGGACGGCCACACAACATACTAGCGACGCGGAGCAACGGTCGAAGCGCGGGATTTACAGGCAATTCCTCAAACAAGGGACGCCGCAAAGAACTCGGTGAACGCGTTGAATGCGTCGCCTTGCATGTTCGTCCAGTCCGGTGAAGCGCCAAGCGCGGCTCGAACCATGAATTGTACGATCTGAACCCCGCCGCGGACGCCGACCCCATATTGGTGCCGAGCAGCGAACCATTGAGACACTTCGTCACAAATTACGGCGAGAAGCGCGAAACGAACTTAAGCGGAGCCCTTTCCAATTGGGCGCAACGTCCCAATTTGGTCGCGAAGTTTTTACTCTTGTGCGCGTCGTTGTTCGGGATCAAGCTTGTCTATTGGG